>JASAUF010000555.1:1525000-1812500 GCA_030180095.1 Magnolia changhungtana | reverse complement strand
TGTATACATATAGATTATTAAGAGAAAAATACAGCAATGGTCCACCTTCATCAGAAAAAAGATCAAAGATTGAATGGTTAGGATCATACAGTCAGGAAAGTTTTGGGCCATACACCATTCATATGGGGCCCAATCATATCAACGGCTTATATCAGTGAACCAAGCCCCCCGACATGTACACTAATTGGTGTTCAGCAAACTGCACACGTGCAAAGGCTGACCCAAGTTACTCCCAACACACGTACGGCTGGAAATAAGGGCCTGGGCCACACCAAACTTCTGAGTTGGACTTTATAGTAGGCCCATCTCAACCTTATAAGGTGGGCCTCGGATCAAGTTTGACCCAGTCACAGCTACCGAGTCGGATCGAGTCAGCGCTGACCCAGGTAAGGTGGACCAGCCATACACAGGTTGAAATCATAACTTATAACCTAGATGCATTAAATTATAGTCTACCAATTGCACGGCATAGAGTTTATATATATATATATATATATATATATATATATATATATATATATATATATATATATATATATATATATAGGCATGCTCTCCTAGGCACCTACGCACGTGCGCACCTTTCCACACGTGTCATGGGTGTTGAATCCGAACGGTCCATAAGATGCGGAATCCCATGGAACCTTGGGGGGTGATTTTCACTGTGATCTAAGATTCTTGTGGGCTATAGCAAAGAGAAATTCAAATCAAGGAAGAAACTGCATTTGCATTTTCATTTTTTTGGATCAAAGTAAAAATTATAAGAGTTTCATGAGGTTCCGTGTGTGGATATATATATATATACTATCGAGATATGATAGTTCTCAATATATATATATATATATATATAAGAACTGGTTCACTGTGAACCGGTCCGCTATATATATATATATATATATATATATATATATATATATATATATATATATATATATATATATATATAGTGCAAACCTCCTACGACCTTTTTACTTTTATCTACCTTTTATCCACATGTGTCATGGGTGTCGAATCCGGAAAGAAGTCCACATTTTCAGATGCGGAATCTCATGAAACCTCAAAGTGAATTTCATACCTGATCTAAGATTCAAGTGGGCCATAGTTTGCGAGAAATTCAAATCAAAGGAAGAAACCGTTTGCATTTTTATAGGCACAACTATACGGTGTGTGTGTGTGTGTGTGTTCCTATATAGAGAGAGAGAGAGAGAGAGAGAGAGAGAGAGAGAGAGAGAGAGAGAGAGAGTCATGTTGACCCATGTAAGCCGCATGTTGCATAGTGAGCATTATATATATATATATATATATATATATATATATATAGAGAGAGAGAGAGAGAGAGAGAGAGAGAGAGAGAGAGAGAGAGAGAGTCATGCTGACCCATGCAAGCCGCATGTTGCACAGCTGAGCATTATATATATATATATATATATATATATATATATATATTGTTGTGAGAAAAGTCTTCACCGCCTTCGACCGGTCGTGGGACTGCTCGACTGGTCGTGGCTTGTACGACTCGAAGTCCAGCGAGCTCAGTTTTTCATATCCGGGCTCTTCGACCAGTCGTAGGGATTGTTCGACCAGTCATAGCTCGACTAGTCGTAGCTCCCCTTCGACTAGTCGTAGTTTACGCAGATTCGTTCCGCGATTTTGCGGATTGCGGAAATCTGTGTCCTTTTGCAACTGGGATGCGGAAGGAAAGTTGCCTAAACTATAAATAGGTATTCCTAGGGTTTTTATAGGGTATGAGGAATATTTCTAAAGCTTTCTAAAGGGGTTCTAGGGAAATTAAAGGGTGTAGCAAGGGTGAGATTCAAGATTGTTTGAATCGGGTAAGTCCTCTCTCTTTATAATTTCTATTTTCATAGTGGAGATCTGTCACTTTGTGCTGTGGTTTTTTCCGCAAGGGTTTTCCACGTTAAATCTGTGTGTTCTCTTGTATGTGCTTGGCGCCATTGAATTGCTATACTAGATCTAGATCTGTGTGATTCCGCAGGCCAAAAATCCCAACAAGTGGTATTAAAGTAATCGTTGGGCACAGATCTAAATCTGAGAGATTAGTAATAATGGGAAGCACTAGGTATGATATAAAGAAGTACTTAGGAAAAAATAATTTTGAGTTATGAAAGATCAAGATGATGAGTTCCTTAATCAAGCAAGGCGAAGATGGTACTCTTGAGGAGCGAAAGTCTACTATGACTGATGGTGATTGGAATAATCTTGATAAGAAGGTATTATCATCGATCTGTTTATGTCTCACAGATGAGGTTCTCTATAATGTCATGATGGAGAAAACTGCGGCTAAGTTATGAGCGAAGTTAAAGGATGTCTATGCGAAAAAATCCTCCGAAAATCGCCTGCACTTGAAGCGACAGTGGTATAACTTCAAGATGACAGAGGGTGGAGATCTGGAGGCTCACATCAGCAACTTTAATAAATTAGTTTGCAAATTGCTGGATATGGAGGAAGTAATGAAAGATGAAGAACAAGCATGTATGTTGCTGAATTCTCTTTCGGCGTCGTATGAATCATTCAAGGACACTATGTGCAACATGAATAAAACCCTGAGTGTCGACATCGTTATCTCAGCCCTTCAAGGGAAGGCTATGAGACAGTTAAACGGCGACATGGAGACATCTTCTGATGCACTATTTACAATGGGTAGGAATTCTGAACAAGGTACGGGTTCTTCAGGTTATAGATCTAAATTAAAGGGTAAGGGCAAATGAAAGGTAAAGTGCTGGAACTGTGGGAAGGAAGGACATGTGAAGAAGGATTGTGGAAATCCTAAATCAAAGAGAGAAGATTCTGAGGCTTCGTACAGGGAGGCCCATGTTGCCACGTTAGATGGATCGAGTGGATGTGATGGTGATGTTTTGTCTGTGTCTACTATCAGGCGGCCATACGATGATCGTAAGGACGAGTGGATGCTAGACACAGGGGCATCTTTTCACATGACTCCTCATCGGAGTTCGTTTACTAGCTATAAGGAGTGCGATGGTGGACAGGTATTTATGGACAATGATATTGCCTGTAATGTTGTGGCTGTTGGTTCGGTGTGCATCAAGATGTTTGATGGAGTGGAGCGTACCTTGACTGATGTCAGGCACGTTCCTGATTTGAAATAGAATCTGATTTCTCTTAGTGTGCTTGAGGCAAAAGGATACAAGTACACAGGCATTGATGATGCTCTTAAGGTATTTAAGGGGGCACAGGTAATCATGAAAGCGCAACGACTCGGTAACTTGTACAGGTTGATCGGGAGCACTTCAAACGGTGAAGCTACAGTATATGTCGCGGATTTCACCTCTACACGTGTGTGGCATATTAGGCATGGCCACATGAGCGGGCAGGGCAAGAAGACTGAGATGTACGGACAGGGATATAGAGTAGGTGGAGCAGCCACCTGTAAGAAGAATCATACGACATGATTGCAGGATATCGGCGTGGTACATGGACGACTCTAATATCGCAGAAGATTCATTTTCTATTCTGATGGCTCTAGGTGAGCCTGGTGCTGAGAAGTGGAAGGTGACTATGGGCAATGTGATGGATTCGTTGTACCAGACCGACATATGAGAGCTGGTGGAGCTTCCAGTGGGCTGGAAAGCGGTTGTATGCAGGTAGATCTTCAGAAGGATACAACATAGATACAGGGCGAGGTTGGTAGCAAAGAGTTATGCTCGGAGAGAAGGGATCGGCTTCTCAGAGATATTCGTACCGACGGTATAATAGGTGTCTATTAGATTCGTGATTGGTGTTGGTTGGCCAATGTGATCTTGAGCTGGTAGGATGGATGTGGAGTGTGCACTTCTGTAAGGGAAAGTGAAGAGCAGATCTACATAAAGCAATCAGAGCGGTTCGAAGTTAAAGAGGCTGAGAAAAGACTTTGCAGGAGGTCGTGGTTCGACCTGTCGCTTAGGCAGTGGTTTGATTCCTTCATGGATGAAGGATCGGGGGGCTGCAAAGATAACTCTTGGCATTGAGACTGAAGGAAGAGTAGGCTTTGGAAATCACAGGAGGAATACCTTGTGTGTAGGTATTTATCAAGGATGTGATGGGCCAGGTAAAGCCGGAGAGCGTTCCCTACGCGTCTCTCCTCAAGTTTTCCTCAGGACATGTCCCAAAACAGATAAGGAAAAGCAAGATATCTCATGAGCCATATTCGAATGCGGTTGGCAGTTATGCCATGGTCTGGTTTAGACCGGTTATTTCACAGGCTTTCAGTGTTGTGAGCAAGTACCCCGACAAGCAATATTGGGTAGTGGTGAGATGGTAAGAAGACTACGTCTTTCTTTATGAGAAGATAAGAGCAAAGATGGTTGAGCATGTGGATTTTTTGATCCGGCAGACATGCTCACCTAAATCGTTCTTGTAGAGAAGTTCAAGGTTTGTATAACTTCTCTGGGCTTGACAATGGCGTAAAAGAAAGACGGAGTGTGCATAAGAAGCTATGATGTGATACAGAAATAAGAGAAGAGGTCAAGGAGCTACACGGTTGAAGGTTGAAGACTTGGTGGAGATTGTTGTGAGAAAAGTCTTCACCGCCTTCGACCGGTCGTGAAATTGCTCGATTGGTTGTAGGAGCTGCTCGACTGGTCGTGACTTGCATGATTCGAAGTCCAGCGAGCTCAGTTTTTCATGTCCGGGCCCTTCGACCAGTTGTAGGGATTGTTCGACCAATCGTAGCTCCCCTTCGACTAGTAGTAGTTTACGCAGATTCGTTCCGCGATTTTGTGGATTGTGAAAATCTGTGTCCTTTTGCAACTGGGATGTGGAAGGGAAGTTGCCTAAACTATAAATAGGTGTTCCTAGGGCTTTTCTAGGGTATAAGGAATATTTCTAAAGCTTTTTAAAGGAGTTCTAGGAAAATTAAAGGGTGTAGTAAGGGTGAGATTCGAAGTTGTTTGAATCGGGTAAGTCCTCTCTCTTTGTAATTTCTATTTTCATAGTGGAGATCTGTCGCTTTGTGCCGTGGTTTTTTCCCGCAAGGGTTTTCCATGTTAAATCTGTGTGTTCTCTTGTATGTGCTTGGCGCCATTGAATTGCTATCCTAGATCTAGATCTGTGTGATTCCACAGGCCAAAAATCCCAACATATATATATATATATATATATATATATATATAGAGAGAGAGAGAGAGAGAGAGAGAGAGAGAGAGAGAGAGAGAGAGGGATGGTACTATATGGTTGAGCGTATGCAAGGCTATTGTGAGGTCAATTCGTGTCTCCTCGTCAGCTGTCGGATAACATATTTGAAAAAATACGGTGTAAATGCCCATGGTGTAATCAAGTTGCTAAATTGGCAAAACCTGCAAAACCGGCTGTAACCAATTGAAAAGAGTCGTGTACGACTCTATCATCCTCTTTACCTTTGCCAGCATCTAAGTTCCTACGCTACGCCCAAAAACAAAGCAGAACCAAAGCTCAACAATAGAAAGCAATGGGAATTGATTGCCTACCATTGAAAACTCAAAAATACAGTAACAATACAATTGTCGATTAACAAAACTTGATAACAATTGGCTTACAAGAAGAAGCTACACAAATTACGGGATGTATAATTTTTTTATTATGTTTTCTTGAAGTTTTGTATGTGACATCTAATCTAACCATTATATGCATAATCCAATATTAGTCCCTTTTCCAAATGATCAAGATGTGTTTTGATTCAAATGGGTCACACAAATAGAAAAATGTTGGCATAAACATCCACGCTTGATTTTTACGGGCCTACCGCAATAATTATATGAAATTTACTCCAACCATTAGATAACACATAAATCTTATACCTGGTTCTAAAACTCATGTCCATCTATGATTCAGGTGGGCTGCAGGCATAAAAACAATTTAGAGGCTAAGCATCCACTTTCCAACCGTGTAGTCCATCTGAATCATAGATGAAGTTAATTTTTAGGTGAGATGCTTAAGTTGAGGTGATTCACCTGATAGTTGGGGTGGATTTTACATAAATAATACGTGGGTCCCACTTGAAGAACTCCAATGAGGTTGTCATTTGCACACGTACTGTAAACTCCTGTAGACATTCAATGTTTAGTCTTCCTTTTTGCATATGTTACAATGATTTACATTTATCTAGACCAACCAAATTGTGGGTCTCATTTTTAATTTATCACATACAAAAATAACACTGACCTAGCATTCTTAGTTGTCTAATTAATGGAAATCAAATTGACCACATGACAGAATAAGTGAATATTGAACCTCCACCGCTCAACATTTCGCGGGGCTACAGAAGCTTTGGATGAGGTTGATATTTTTGAGTTTTCAGTTCATCCCATTAGGAATGAACTTGTGAATGGTTTGGATGGCATGTAAGCATCTTGGTGGACATTAGAATAGTTTGAACATAAGCATTTCCCTACGTACTTTTTCTTGTCACACATCCCACTTGAGTTTTAGATCTGATTATATTTGGGCTCGTGCCTTAACATGACCTGACAAAAAGGTTGGATGGAGTGGATTTCTTACAAATATCACGGTGGACGACAAGATGTGGGCATAAAAACTGAATTGCCTACTGTAAGGGTTTTTTTTTTTTTTTTTTTTTTTTTTTTTTTTTTTGAACACACACACACCCCACACACTCACACTAGTGGAATTTCACCACCTATGGGTACTCGAACCCTTGACTGAGAGTTGAAACTCCTAAAAGTCTACCGCCTGAGCAAGAGTAAGGACCCTGCCTAATGTAAGTTATGTGTGCCTCACTATGATAAGGGTTATGTGAGACCCAACCTGAGTTCTCATGTGTGCATGTGTGTGCATAAGTGTGCATTTCGTTCATTTGAGTCCCGCGGTCTTACCAAGTCGAATCCGTGACTAAACATGACCCTTGGATTATGTTGTGGTCATCCTTAAGTTTGGTCACATAGACCCGACTCAGATTGACCCGAGACCCATGCCATCTTGTCCGTATCGGCGCCGCGATTCTAACGCCGTGTCTCATGTGTTAATCCGACATGTACATCTCAAGTTATGAGCATTTCATCATGTGGCCCACTTTTTGTACAAATGCATGTAGACCACCTCAATGGCACAATTTCCCATGCACACCACACACACTACACAATTTCTATGGAATAGATACTACCACCCCACACACACCACCCAAAAGCCTACTCTACCCTATAACCTTGTTTTCTCCTCCCATAGGTAATTATTTCTTTTCTTACAAACAAATGATTTCTCTCTCTCTCTCTCTCTATCTCCTTATCTCTCTCCCTCCTCATTCTCTCCATGGCCAAACAATCCCCATTTTCTCGCAGATATGGTAAACCATCATCAATGATATGAAGAAGAGCTGTGATAAAGCCATACTATATGACAATAAAGAAATTTCCTTCTCCCTAAAATACCTCCAGGATGTACTTCTTTGTGATCTTGGGAATGCTCGTATTGGTAATGATTATACTGTTATGAAAATCCTCCTTGTAGGATCCCAGGATCGGAACCTGCCTCAGGAGCCGAGAATGGGGTACTACGGAGGCTGTTGCGGCCAGAACCGACCATCGGGTTCGTGATCAGAGGAGAGGCCGGAAGAGGCAGGCCCCCTCCGGTAGCTCCCAACAGCGACGACAGCGGCAGAGGTGCGTAACCTATCGAGCCACCAAAGCATCAACATCGCATATAGCAGCTTCTTCTAGGCTGTTTACTGGCATTTGCTATGGATGTGGGCAGACGGGACACTGTAGGCGCGAGTGTCCCCATCAGCAGGATGGACCTTCGCAGCTGCCGCAGTAGCAGCAGAGATCGCAGATGCAGAAGAGATAGACACCTCCCCAGCCACCTCAGGCTTGATTTTGCATGACCCAGCAGGACCCTTAGTTATTAGGAGAGTTATTATGAGTATTCGCCTTGTCTCCGTATGTAAGCCTTGTATTTTGGTGCATCGCGCCCTTTTTGTATTAAAGGGCTTTTGTTCACTCAGATTGCTATTAAAGTCTATCGTAAGGGATTGTCAGTATCAACATTTTTGGAAAGATCGCTGTGTTAGGCTGATGATATTATCGTGTTCCATTTTAGTTGGTGAGATGCTCTTGCCCGCTGAATAGTTTTGTATTGCCAATATTGAGCGTGTTTTGTTGTCTAGGCATTGTTCCTGGTTAGGGATGGTAGGCCAGATTGCTAGTTTTATGGTTGAGTGTGACGCTTGTCAGGGAGTCTAGGCCGATCCTCTGAGAGCCCCCTAGTATCTTGCAGCTGTTGAGTGTTCCAAAGTGGAAGTAGGAGAGTGTATTGATGGATTTCATCGTAGGTTTGCTGAGATTAGGGAGCGTTTTCCCCATTTGCTCAATGATTGATTGCACATATTGCTTGTATTGCCTTTTCTTGATTGATGATTGATATATATGATGATGTTATACATTTCGTTGTCTCAGTTTTGTCAATTTCGAGGAAGAAATTTTTTTGTTGGTGGGGAGGATTGTGAGACCCAACCTGAGTTCTCATGTGTACATGTGTGTGCATAAGTGTGCATTTCATTCATTTTGGTCCCGCGGTCTTACCGGTCGAATCCCGGCGACTCGCGACCCTTGGATTATGTTGTGGTCATCCTTAAGTTTGGTCACATAGACCCGACTCAGATTGACCTGAGACCCATGCCATCTTGTCCGTATCGGCGCCGCGATTCTAACGCCGCGTCTCATGCGTTAATCCGACGTGTACATCTCAAGTTATGAGCATTTCATCACGTGGCCCACTTTTTGTACAAATGCATGTAGACCACCTCAATGGCACAATTTTCCATGCACACCACACACACTACACAATTTCTATGGAATAGACACTACCCACCCCACACACACCACCCAAAAGCCTACTCTATCCTACAACCTTGTTTTCTCCTCTCATAGGTAATTATTTCTTTTCTTACAAACAAATGATCTCTCTCTCTCTCTATCTCCTTATCTCTCTCCCTCTTTCTCATTCTCTCCATGGCCAGCAATCCCCCATTTTCTCCAGCCCCTTCTCCCTAAAATACCTCCAGATGTACTTGCTGTGATCTTGGGAATGCTCGTATTGGTAATGATTATACTGTTATGAAAATCCTCATTGTAGGATCCCAGGATCGGAACCTGCCTCAGGAGCCGAGAATGGGGTACTACGGAGGCTGTTGCGGCCAGAACCGGCCATCGGGTTCCTTGTGAGTCCGATTACCGAGTCTGGGGCGTGACAGGTTATACCCACACGGTATATTTATTTTGCGATATTATTTTAGGGCATAAGCCTAATAATGAGGGGGATACAGGGCTCAAGTGAACCACAACATAGAAAGCAGGGGTTTGAATGCTTAATATTGAGGACTTCTTGGGAGCCACAGAAGTTTTGGATCAAGTTCATATTTGTTTTGTCCTTTCATCCAAGTCTTTGTGACCTTAGGAACAAGTTAGATGGCAAATAAACATTATTTGCTAGTCTCTTTGAAGGTTTCAATGTGGGCATCATTGTCCCTGACCCTTTCTTTGGTGTTGGTTCACTTAGATTTTGATCTACCTCAATTTTTTTCACTTATGTGCTAAAATGATCTTGTGAAATGGATGAATGGTATGAATATAACACATGCATCATAGTGGGTCTACAAAACTTGATAACATCCAAGCACCACTAAGGTCTTGTGCACACCATGCAATCTGCATGAGCCATAGGGCACCCTATTACGTGTTACCGGATTACACATGTTACCCTTACCATGGGGCTCACCTTGATTATATGTTGTATATCCACACTGTCCATCTTTTTTTCAGTCTATTTTAGAATGTTGTACCAAAATTTAAATAGATCCAATTGTCAAGTAGAATATACCACATGAAAAGTGGTGATTGAACACCCACCATTAAAAGCTTACCAAGACCCACCGAAAGCATATCCATAATGTTTATTTACCATCCACCTATTGATAAAGGTCAACCAGACCTAGATGAAGGGAAAATACAAATATAGATTGATCTCATACTTTCGTGGCCTAAAAAAATTTTAATGGTCATTCGCCACCTTTTCCTGTGGTGTGGTACATAAGAGATTTGGATGTGCTTAAGTTTTGGTATAACTTTTTAAAGTGAGCTGAAAAAATCGATGATCGGCATGGAGATATAAAAAATCCATAAAAGTGAGCTCCCACGTGATAAGGTAACAACTATTAGGAGTGGGGTACTTAATTAACAAATTTCAATTACTTACAGCCGATTTCCCTAGATTTTCGCTTCCCGCCTATGTTACAACACAAATATCTTCCTCATATATTTTCAAATATATTACCGTTTCCCATATATATATATATAGAGAGAGAGAGAGTCATGCTCACCCACACACATGCACCCCTTTGCAAGCCGCATGATGCGCAGTTGAGCATTGGATATATATATATATCATTTAACATAAGTTTTTCTATACTAACATATGCATATATAATCATAAAAATACATTATACATATTAATTATTGTAAATAAATACTTATCTATAACTATTAATGTATTATGCTAAACAAATATGTAAATGTGGTTTATTTATTTATTTTATAAAGTCTGAAATATTATTTACTAATATTTATTATAATGTATATATAATCATTCAGTTAATTTGGGATATCATATAAACATTATTTACAAATATGTAAATGTATTTTATTTATGATGTATATTAACTAATTTGTGTATTATGCTAAACAAATATGTAAATGTATTTTATTATAATGTATAATCATTCAGTTAAATATCACATTTATACACTAATTTGATATATTAAAGTTAATTTGGGATATCATATATGTTCTTGTAAATATATTGAAAAATTCCAATGTATTCCAATTCCTTCCATTTACTCCCATTCAAATAGAATATTTGGATTTCAAATGCATTTCTTTTACTCCATCCAAACACAATTGATTTAGCCAATTCATTTACCTTCAATTCCATTTCCAATTTACTTCCATTTACAACTTCTGAATCGAGCCCTTAATTGAATTATTTGATTCAGTTCAACAGAGTATCGAAAATGCCCTTTGGGGAAGGTGATTAAAAAGCCTACTTTTACAGGGGGAAAAAAAAGGAAGCCCATGCAACAATCCATGGTGCACATCCTCCTCGCACCATGACGCTCATGCATGGCCATCCAAACCACTCATTGAGGATCGTTGGGCTCCACTTGGGTTCACCTTATTTGGTGAGATTTAACATCAACACTCATGCAAAGTCAAGCCAACCATCAAGCATTGTGGACAGCTGGGCCCACTTCAATTCACCTTATGAGGTGAGCACCCACACCCTCGGCGCGTGCCCATCCAAATGGTGTGGCACATCTCCGATTGGTGGGGCCCACTTGGGTTCACTTGATGAGGAGAGACCCAATAGAACATGCTCAGATTGAAGGGACTCAAGCTTAACTGATCAACAAGCTGCCCTCAGCCACGCATTCCATGGGGCCCAGTGGCGGGGCAAGGCCCCACAGAAGCCGTGCGGTCACCAAATTGTCAGTGTCAGCACGTAAGAGAGAATCGGAAGGGCACGAAATCGTACCAAGTCTTGACAGGAGTGAGGCGTGGAGGGGAAAATACAATGCGGGCCACGTCGGGTGGGGTTCTTTACTGACATCCCCATCTTTGATCTTGATCTTTGATTCCTTGGGCTCAGGAGCAAGGCAGTGGAGCGGCGAAGGGCCGGATCGCTTTCTGATGTGGTTGAGGCAGAGGGAGGAGGCCCCGATCAGGGAGGGAAGATCCTAGCCATCCGTTTCACTATTGTCATCATCATCATCGTCGTCCTCATCCTCCTCTTTTTCTTGTTCCTTCCTTTTCTAGCAGTGCTGCGGCGGCGAACGGGGATGAGAGGGATCTTCTTCAGCTTGTATTTGGTTATTGGGGCCTCCGGAGGTGGATTTGGATCCGGACCGTCGGAATTCCCAATGCCGCTGGAGTTCGCATCAGAGGAAGATGGTGATGATGACATCGATAATGATGATGATGGTGTATGATGATAGGGTTGTGAGTCATGGCATGGTGAGGAGGGGAAGAAGAGACAGAGATTTGCGAGCTCATGATCAGTTAACATGCAATTCGCGACGCAGAGACAGATCAAATCTGAAGCATTCGGTTCTCTGGAGAAACGAAGTTCTTTTTTTCCTTACATTGCGCCATAGGTTCAGTACAATATGTCGCCCCACTGGGTCCCACATTTTAAGATGGCATCATAGCCCAACCGTCCATCATCTAACGCTAATTTTACGGTCCATTTTAATGAAACGGTTCTGATTGTTCGAATCTAAATATCTCTATGAGTACATGGATTACGTATGCACAGAAGGTACGTGCACCCGCTGTGCACCTAACCAAGGAGACTGGTCGGCTTTGACCGAAAATTTCCAAAGAAGGAAATTCTTTCCTTCCTTTCCTGCGCCCAGCCGTTTTTGAATGGTAGGATAACCGTCCGTTTGTTAGAATCATGGCCCACCTCCGTGATTGGCTTGACCAATCCAAACCATCCATTTCATTGAGAAGATATGGACGACCAGACTAACGGTTGATCCAGCCGTTGGATTACACACATGTGCACACAACATCAGCCACAAATCAGGCTACAAGCGCACCTATTTCCAAAAACGGAAAGAAATCCGTTCCTTCACCTTTCCACGGTGGCAATCTGCGTGAAACCCTCTCCTGGGATCTCAGTCGTCCATTAAAAAATCAATACCAACCCTCCGAAATAGGGCGTCGCTAGCTGTAACTTGAGATCTTCACTCGCCACCACTGTTCAAGCCAAACCTTCAAGAAGTGCTAATAGCCGTTCAATTTATGGGTCCCACAATGATCTTGGGACAGATCCAAACCGTACATATGCTTCTGATCATCGGATCAGCCATAGGACGATGACCCACCATTAACAGCTGGGTCATCTCCTTCGTTTAAGCAGGAAACCCATCAGCGTGGGATGGCCCCACTTGCTAATCTAAGGCGTCCATTTAATGGATTATAAGGATGGGTTTACATCCGCATTGAAGGATTGTATCAATGCAACCAGATTCAGGATCGAATCAGCGTCAGACCGAGCCCCTGTTTCGATTAGAATCACAAAACCGCGACTAATCCTATGATTAGTAGCTGGTATTTCGATCGTTGGGGCCTATAAGAAGCCACCCTCTTAGGGCAACCATCTGAAAATGAAAGAAATAGAAAGAAAGAAAGAAAGAAAAAGAAGAAGAAGAAGAAATGAGAGAGAGTGCTAAGAGAGTGTTGTCCTCTCTGCTCGCTGCCGCATCTCCAACCATGATACTGTTGAGTCGGGCTGAGTTCGCTCCAGCTTGGGGTCGATTCACGTCCATTTTTCTTACCTATTAAGAGTGAGAAAGAAGGGAGAAAAGATAGGAAGGCAGAGGAAGAAAGAAAGAGAAAAGAAGGAAGATGAAGGGAAGAAAAAAAAACGAGAGAGATAGAGCTGCTCAACTCGTCAAGTCCGGGCCGATTCATCCTAGCCACTGCTGGTCATTGTGGCAGAGAAAGAAGAAGAAAAGAAGGTTGGGTGAGGTGGTTCTTCACCACCATCGACACCCAACCGAGATGGCTCGGTTGATCTCCACCGACCCGGGCCAAGTTGCTTCCCCATCATCGTCCAGCTGAACTCCATCTGGGTTCAGGCGTTGCTGGACATTTCCAGCAATAGGAACAAAAAGAAAAAAAACCAGAGGAAGAGAAAGGAGGAGAATTAAGGGAGAAAGAGAGAGAGAGACAGAACGGCTACTGCTGCTGCACTAAACTCGGCTGATCCAGTAGCTGAGTTTGGGCTGAGCTTTGTGCTGAGTCTTGACCGAGCCGGGAGCTGAGTCTGGTGCGTCAGGCACCTTTATCAGAAAACCTACCACCAGCAACCAGGTCATTGCTGAGAAGTAGCGCCGCTTCTGCCAAGTAACGGGTTTGAAACGGGTTTTAGTTTACCTGTTATACCAACTTGGTAAGTTGCTGAGTAAGTTCAATTAGAACCCAGCCTTTGGTTCACTTTCCAATCCATGATTCACCGGTCACTAGGTTGATAAATAACCCCTCAGAAATCTGTTAGAATCTAACAGTTGTTATCAGCTTTTAAGGCTACATGGCAGTTGAGTCTAACTAGATTATGGTTGCAATGAGTTGACTCGGTGATTGTTTACAAAGCCAGGTTATAAACCCAGTCAGCTGTTGAGGAAGGCGTGCTCGGGCTTCAATCTTATCAATAATAGAAGGTAGTCTCTACCCAGGTAGAAAGCTAAACTCACTATCTTAAACTGAAATTTCTCCTAACTCAATCATGAGTTGACTTGTCCAGTTTCTTAACCGAGTCAGACTAAACTACCACCAACTGATGTCAAGGATCACTAAGGAGAATATTGGCAGATTCATCAGACCATGAGACCAATGATTTTGTGCTACAACAGGTAGTCCCAAAACTCTAAATCCCACTAACTCACTGTTTGGGAATCTGAACTAAGTTAACTCAGTAATGACTCACTGAAGGCTTGTAATAACGTGTTTAGGTAACACCTACGACTTCTCATCTTTGGAGAATACTCTTCCCTTCAACAAAATCCAAATCAAGATCCTTATACTCATCTTAAAAGAAACATCTAGGTCAAGGAAGATATCCACCGAAGGTGAGGACTCACCCTTTGAGCTTCCCACTTAAATTCATCAATCTAGACATGGATGTACATTGATTCCTCTTATTGAGTCGTTACTTACCTTTATTATATGAATATGTTAATCTGTTGTGAAATTGATTCCTATAATGGACATGTCTCTTTAAATTTAGCAATAATAAATAATTTGATGATCACATGCAATTTCCATTTGTATAACCTGCTGGTCGATTAGATATTGCTACTTGTGATCATTGATGGATGGAATGAGACTTGTTGTGGACTTTATCTTGTGGTCCATATTTGCCTACGTGGCTTGGATCGTCTATTTGCCCTTTATGGCCTTGATGGAACATTGGTGCCCTTTTGTGGCTAGTTGATTCTCCCTTCACCTTGCGGTGTTCAATCGTGTGACGTCCCGTCACTGTGGCTACACGTGGGTGGGCCCTATGATGGCTGACAGGCTACTGTACACACAGTGAAGGTGAAACTTTGTCCCACATCGGAAGTGTCGTCTAAAGTTGTAGTGGTTATATGTGGAGTTGCCACCCTATAATGTATGAGGCCTTTTGGGGGAAACCCCGAGAACAAAACCGTGCCGGCTATGCCCAGAGTGGACAATATCTTATAGTGCGGGCGTGGGTTGTTACAAATTGTATGATAATTTTCGAGTGGAGCGGGTGTTCTCTTAGCAATTTCCTAGCCATTTTGCTATGTTTTTGTACGATATAATTTTCGAGTGGAGTGGAGTTTTGTATGTTGGTTTTCTAGCCATCATGTGGTGTTTAGTCATAATATAATTTTTGGGTGTGGAGCGGATGTTCGCTTAGCGATTTCCTATACATCTTACAGTGTTCACGTATGATATAATTTCCAGGTGGTTTACAGTTTGTATGTTGCTTGTCTCTTCATCCTGCGATGTTCAGTCGTACCATGATTTCGGGGTGGAGCGGGTGTTCACTTAGCGATTTTCTAGCCATCTTGCGGTGTTCACGTACGATATGATTTCCTGGTGAAGCAGAAGTTTGAAGCTTGGTTTTTAGTCATTGTATGGAGCTTGTAAGATTGACTGTTTTGACTATCTGGACACGTCCCTTTGCATTGCGGTTTTTATTACATTCCCTTAATGTTGAAATTATATTAACTAGCTTAATTATGAATGCATGATCATGATTCTTAAATTGCGTTATTTAAAATGCCCCTTTTCATATATTGCGATTTATGTTGGATTATGAATAATGAGTGCATAATCTTAGAAGGTGCTCACTGCAATAGCCATTGACGCTATCAAATTGTATCAGTTGATGCAGGTGTAGAGCGAGCTGATGCTGCTCACTGGGTTGCTAGAGCAGATCGGGTAGCTGAGGAGCTAGACGGGGTCCCTGTAGCCCATATTGAGCTCCACCACTAGTTGACAGATTCCTGCTTGTGTTTAATAAACTTGGTTATTTGTGATTGTATAAGTCCTGTATGGGCGCTACATTTGGAATTTTATGATAATCAGAATGCTTTTATTCAATGCATGGTTTATTCTAACTTTGTTGCCATTAACTTTATTTAATGATAAGCAGTTCAAATTTACACTGAATTTTATAGGCTAACAATCGGGTTTTTGGAGAACGAGTCACATACTCGGGTTGCAAAAACTGGGGCGTTATAAAAATAAATATCACCTTGATTCGAAACTTTTTTCTAAACAATGTCCTATTAAAGATAAATAAAAACAAATGATGTCTTGTGTATTATATTTAAGCGTCATTGGCAGTTTGACGTATGCCATAATCTCTATAAGACTGGATACGTGGCTAACCCCGATAAGTAACACTGGGAAGTAGTGAAATCGCCAGTTCGGTATATACAAGGTACAGTGGACTACGTATTAACATTTGAAAAGTCAAATGGCAATTTGGTAAGCTATGTGAATGCCGATTATGCGGGAAATATTGACAATAGAAGGTTGACTTTTAACTATTTGTTTGAGTTAGCGGGTGGGGCGATGAGTTGGATGTCGAAGTTTCAATTTGTGGTTGCTCTTTCCACAGTTGAAGCTAAGTATATAACGGTGACGGAGGTGTTCAAAGAAAGTGTTTGGTTGAATGGAATTATAAATCAGCTTGGGCTTTAGTAGGAGGTTGTGCCGGTTAATTATGACACTGAAAGCGCAATTAATTTGACATGCCAGTTAATTATGACACCAAAAACGCGATTAATTTGACGAAGAACTCTGTTTCAATCATATACTAAACATATTGATGTTCATCATTATTTTATTCAACATGTGCTTGAAGATGACGGCGTGACTCAGAGAATATCCATATAAGCGTAAACCCAGCCGACATGCTTATGAAGGTGGTTCTTACAAAGAAGTTCAAGTTCTATGCGACTTCTCTAGGCCTAACGAAGGATTAATGAAGACGGACTGTGCATGAGAAGAGATAATGAAGCTATAATGGAAGTTAAATGGAGATGGTGATAACATGGAGGAGCAATGGAGCATGAAGATTGAATCCATGGTGGAGATGGTTGCCAGATGTATTCAATCTGATTGATATCCAAGGTCTGTCGATGCCGACTACTTGATCCGCTCGATCTCATCAAGAAACTCCCGATTTTTGGCTTTTGCTCGCTAGATAGTTTTGGAGTTGCTACTCAATGCCATCAAAGGTGGTTTCGATGCCATCAATTGGCCATCGATGTCTTATGATGCCATCGGAGGTCTATTTAATAGACGTACACAATTTGACACAAGTGCGTATTTTCTTTTCTAACTTGGTGGTAACTCTATATAAATGGTTGTAAACATGGGAATTATGGTTAATGACTCACAAGGGGCTTCTAGAACAAAGTTAAGTTTTGTGAAGGAATTTTGAGATTATTTGGATTGGTAGGTCTATCTCTTATAATTCTGTTTTTATAGTGAATTTGTTATTACTTTGTATAATGGTTTTTTTTTTTTTTTCGTAAAAGTTTTTTTCATGTAAAAATCTTATAATTTCTGTACTTTTGATTTCATGTGTATTTGATTGAATTCAAGTTTATTTCCGTGACTCCCAATACCTACTCATGAAATGGGCCACGCATACTTTGAATGTGAAATGTTGGTCAATTGTTCCAACTTCCACTTCTACCGTGCAAGTGTCCCAAATGATAGAGGAAAAGGCTGATTTATTATGACAACGTGCATCCAGATGTAGACAACCAGATGAACGGCGTAGCTCTTAAATACGTGTTCCATGCTTGCACGTGTGTTTTAATTTAACAATGGGCATCACAAATCTTACTCGAACCGCTGGTCTATATTAACCCGGTAGCATTCCGATCTGGAAGCATCTAAGGTCATCTCATCCACAACGAGGCATGTCAGATCCAGGGTCTGGATTGCCGAACCATGGCCCACTTCCTTCTCAAATGTTTACAAGTCTGCGCTTAATCCCACATCGTTTGGGGAGAAAGGAGGAGAGAGAATCTCCAGATACAAAAACGTTTGAAAGCCACTTCCAAAAGCATACCTTTCTCGGCCTTTTGGCTAAGATCAAGTGTAGTATCTGTTCTTATCAGTTTAATATCTGATACGTGGGCCATTGGTCCACATGATATTAAATTAATTTCTTGTGGGGGAGGCCCCGCCACAGCAGCTTGCTGCTGGGACCCTCAAGCGTCGCCCGTGCGTTGCACTATAGCACGGGCCTGGCGCACCCCTACCAAAACTAATTTAAAATGGTTTTTATAGGTTGAGTAGTGCATGGGTCGGGCCCACTTCATAAATTAATCAGACGGTCAGAATCCAAGCAATAAAGACTGCTTGTTTCAATCCATCAATCTGCAACGTTGGCAATTCATTCTATGGCGTACCTGATAAAATATCTGGGTGGGTCCTATTCATATGTTGCGTGACTCAATTTCTCCTTTCAGCCTAATGCTGGAGGCTGATTGCTAACGTTCTTTCTACCGTTCATTTCTAGGATCCAGCATTGGATTATTAGATCGTTTGAAGGGTAAAACTCTTCTAAGATGGTTGATCCATGGGACGGGCATGAACTACGGTAACACGGACGCCCTCCCATATCCAGCTGGGAACGGTCAGCCAGCTTTGAGTGGCCACCGTGATGTGTGAGTCTTATCCACACCGTCCATCCATTTTTTTCATATCATTATAGGGTATGAACTCAAAAACGAGGGACACAGAAGTTTTGGATGGAGCAGATAACTTTATGAATAAGTTGGATGGCAAATAAACAAGTTTTGGATGGAGCAGATAACTTTATGAATAAGTTGGATGGCAAATAAACATCATGGTGGGCCTAGACAAGTTTCAACGGTCTGTTTCCTATGTTGTGGTCCACTTGAGCCTTGGATCTGCGTCATTTTTGGGTCTAATTACAGATGATACAAAAAAAAAAAAAAAGGTTGGACGGTGTGGATAAGACCCATGATCACGACCTTTTGGTTTCTCTACTTCTCTCTGGTGGGGCTGAGAAGGGAGCTTGATGGGTTTCTCTACTTCTGTCTGGTGGTTTGGACGGTGGTTTTGATGGCGAACTCATTTGTCGCATGCTTCAGCGCTCTAGTGCCGAATTTCATAATGGGGAATTCACTGATTGCGGGGTTTATGGGGTTCTTTTTTTTTAAAAAAAAATAAAAATAAATTTTATTTATTTATTTTCTGTTCTCGGGGTACTTATATCGAAGAGCAGCATACCTAAGTACTGGATTTTCATGCACTATTTGAGCTTGTTTAAGTACCCTTTTGAGGCTTTTATGATAAATGAGTACAGGGGAGAGGATGGGAGGAGAAGGTGTGTGCAAAGAGAGGGAGGGGAATGCTTCTTGGATGGAGAAGGGTTCTTGAGGCAGCAAGGGCTTAAGGAGAGGCAGAAATGGAGTAATTTGGGAGTGCTGTTGGGTTTTATCTGTGGTTATAGGGTTCTGTGTTATTTAATTATATGGTATAGATGCTGTAGAGCTAGAAAATAGGGGGATTTTCTTCTTTTTCTTTTTCTATAATTTTGGAATCTGGATTCTAAATTTTATGCATTGAATATAAAATAAAAGAAAATGCAGTAGCGAGTTCTTTTTTCTTTTTAACAAAGAGTTGGATGTCAGATCATGGAGGACGCGGATTGCCTGCAACAGCCTATTGCAGGAATTTCCTGTGCTCACAAGCTAGTTGGAGCCTACCATAATGTTTGTGAGAAATCTACCCCCATCCATCTGTTTTGCCATATCATGCTAGGACAATGCCTCAAAAATGAGGCAAATCCAAAACTAAAGTTGGCTGCTTTGCCTCATTTTTGGGCTCGTCCTCGTATAATCTAGCAAAACAGATGAAAGTTGTGGATTTCTCACTAAAGCTGGCAAAATCCAACCCGATCCGGCGAATCCGACCCGATCCGAACCGAACCGAAGGCCTGGATCAGTGCAGATCGAGTAGGACCACTCAAATCCGATCGTACATTAGATCGAGTTCTGATCGTGGTCAATCCGGACCGATCCGATTCGAAATCCAATCCAAACTGATCTGACCTGATCCGGTCGGGTCCTATATATAAGTTTTTTACATATATATATATATATTTTATCTTTTACTACCCATCTTTGTACTCGTCCCGAACCGAACGAACACTAACCCCTCTTTCTCTACCCGAAGGAGGCCCCACACCCACCCATCTCTCCTCCTTTCTCTCCCTCTTCCTCTCCCGATTTTCCTCCTCTCCTTTCTCTCCCTCTTCCTCTCCCGATTTCCCTCCTCTCCTTTCTCTCCTCCTATCTCTCCTTCTTTCTTTCCCGGTTTCCCACATCTCCTTCTTTCTCTCCCTCTCTCTCCCTAGACTCAACTCAATCCGACTCAATTCGGTTTCCCAGACCGAATCGGACTCGGTTCAGGTCAGGCTAGCAAAGATTCAGATCAGATCGAGTCAGCCCTGCTGGACTCGGTCCCAGATTAGATAGAGTTCGGTCAAGTTCTTGAAAAGTCGGATCTAGTCGAGTTGGACCCAATCCAATCCGACTCGACTCAATGCCCACTTCTATTTCTCACAAACATCACAGTGGGCCCCAACTAGCTTCTGAGCGTAGGAACTTCCTGCAACAGCCAATCCACGTTCGATCATGGATGTGTTATGATTCTTTAGGTGAACCAGATTTTCCAAACCCATTTGTGTCCTTGAGAATAGAGAGGTGAGAGTTCTTCTGATGAGGAATGATCCACCATAGCATTCATGCAATCAGCCGTTGTCTCATTAGTAGTTGAATGGTTGTGGTAAGTGAGGCCCACCACATACTAGGAAATGAAAATTAATAGGAATCATGAAAACCAATGAATGAGCATCTCCTGTGCAGCTTCATAATACATCAAACAGCATATGCAGTCTCTTACAACAAAACAGCATGCTACTACTGCTATTACCAAACAAAATGAACAAAGAACAGAAGTGTATAAACTCTAGATGTAAGAGCTTTTATCGACAGCAAATGTTATTCGAGGTCGTACTACCAATTTGAACCATCCAACATGCAAATCAAAGCAGACATTCTCACAGCCGTTCTACCGTAGTGACTCAAATTTTCCTTTTTGCTAGATGATTTTTGTTGAAGAAGCTAGGGGCCGTGGTTACTGGACGCACCTGAGGGGGCAAAGCTGCATGCCTTTCCCACTAGTACTACATATGGGATTTTATTATCTTGCCTTTTCTTGCACAAGGAGTGTGATCCTCAACCCAAGGATCTGACATTATACTCTGCCAATGGCCCTATGGTCCAAGCTGCAGACCAGATCGGCCCACCATGGATGGACCACTCCCTGAAGATATCCAAGATTAGAAAATCATAGCCATCCAATCTTTTTAACAAATGCAGTATGTATGATTTTAGGCTAGCAATTTGGACAGTGTTGTTTAAGATCCATGTTTGCCCCTTTCTAGTATCCTCAAACCCATCAACATTTAGAAATTTTAAACCCCACTTAAAATTAGTGAGCCCAGACCGACCCATGACCTATATGGAAGGGTTGGGTCAGGTATAAGCTGGGCCCAACCTACATGGAAGGGTTGGATGATCTGGACGACTTGATCGAGTCGTATCCAACTTGCCCAATTTGACTAAGTTTTGATTGTGTAGGGGTAAGTTAGTATGGTGAGTCACCCATTCACATGAGGTTGGCAGTAAGGTGGAACTAGTCCTGTAACCCTGGCCTGGCTATTTAAGGAAAAAGAGTTAAATGTCCAAAGGTTTGAATTAGTTGCAATCTAATTTATTTTTTCAAGTGTCCCATTCATCTACTATGAGTCCCATTTCTAAAAATGCTTTTAAACTAGGTGGTCTAAATCGATGAATTGTTGCCCACTTTGGCAAAGAAGATCCATTCTTCTGAAATGTATGGGGCTTGGCCCTACCCTAGTACGTAGTCCTGTGACACCTTGGCCTTGGCCTGGCCGTTTAAGGAAAAATAGTTAAATGATTAAAGGTTTGAATTAGTTGCAATATAATTTTTTTTTTCCAAGTGTCCCATTTATCTACTATAAGTCCCATTTGTAAAAGTGCTTTTAATCTAGATGGTCTAGATTAGTGAATTGTGGCCCACTTTGGCAAAGAAGATCCATTCTTCTCAAACATCTGGGGCTTGGCCCTAGTCTAGTAAATAGTCCTATAACCCCTTGACCATGGACCAGCAGTTTAAGCAAAAAAAGTTAAATGATCAAAGGTTTGAATTAGTTGCAATACAAATTTTTTTTCAAGTGTCCCGTTCATTTGCTATGAGTCCCATTTTTAAAAATACTTTTAAATTAGATGGTCTAGATTGATGACTTGTGGCCCTCTTTGGCAAAAAAGATCCATTCTTTCAAATGCATGGGGCTTGGCCCTACCCTAGTATGTACTACTATGACCCTTTGACCTTAGCTTGCCCGTTTAAGGAAAAAGAGTTAAATGATCAAAGGTTTGAATTAGTTGCAATATATATATATATATATGGGAAAAGGTACTATGCTCGACCTCACGATAAGCTCCCATGAGGTCGAGCTGTGTGGGCCCCACCGTGATGCATGTCAACCATCAACACCGTGCATTTGATGGGTCCCCTTTAAATTATGGGATATTCCAAAAATCAGCTGTATACGGAACTCAGGTGGGCTATACCATCTAAAATCATGTGAAGACATGCCAAAAAAATATAAAAGCACTTGGCGGGGCCGACCTGAATTTTGCATGCGTTTGAAACTTGGTCTGAATCCTCATCCAAGTGGGACACACATAATGGATGGGCTAGATTTGCAAACCACATCTTGGTGGGCACAAAAAATGATTATGAATGTTTTAATGGTGCACGGCCCCTCTCAACTTCTATATGTGGTGTGGCCCACACAAGTCATGGATTGACTTGATTTTTGAGACCTAGGCCCACGATGGAATGATGCATCTGACTGATGGGGTAGATGTTCGAAACGCATCACGGTGGGGCCCACACAGCTCGACCTCATGGGACATTCCCATCAGCTCGAGCGCATAGTACCTTTTTCCATATTATATATATATATATATATATATATATATATATATATATATATATATATATATATATATATATTCAAGTGTCCCATTCTTCTACTATGAGTCCCATTTGTAAAAATGCTTTTAATCTAGATGGTCTAGATCGGTTAATTGTGGCCCACTTTGGCAAAGAAGATCCATACTTCTCAAATATTTGGGGCTTGGCCCTAGCCTAGTACATAGTCCTTTAACCTCTTACCTTGGACTGGCTGTTTAATGATAAAGAGTTAAATAATCAAATGTTTAAATTAGTTGCAATAAATTATTTTTTTCAAGTGTCCCATTCAACTACTATTGAGTCCCATTTGTAAAAATGCATTTAAACTAGATGGTTTGGATCAATGAATCATGGCTCACTTTGACAAAGAAGATCCATTCTTCTCAAATGTCTAGGGCTCAGCCCTAGCGCAGTATGTAGTCTTGTAACCCCTTTGACCCTGGCCTAGCTATTTAAGGAAAAAGAATTAAATGATCAAAGGTTTGAATTAGTTACAATTTAATTTTTTTCAAGTGTCCCATCCATCTATTATGAGTCCCATTGTAAATATGCTTTTAAACTAGATGGTGTGGATTGATGAATCGTGGCCCACTTTGGCAAAGAAGATCCATTATTCTCAAATGTGTGAGGCTTGTCCCTAGCCCAGTACATAATCCAATAACCCCTTGACCCTGGCTTTGCAGTTCAAGTAAAAAGAGTTAAATGATCAAAAGTTTGAATTAGTTGCAATATAATTTTTTTCTTCAAGTGTCCTTTCCATCTATTATGAGTCCCATTTGTAAAAATGTTTTTAAATTAGATGGTCTTGATCGATGAATTATGGCCCCCTTTGGCAAAGAAGATCCATTCTTCTCAAATGTTTGGGGCTTAGCCCTAACCCAGTACGTAATCCTATAACCCTTGACCCTAGCCTGGCCGATCAAAGGTTTGAATTAGTTGCAATATAATTATTATTTTTTCAAGTGTCCTATCCATCTACTATAAGTCCCATTTGTAAAAATGCTTTTAAACTAGATGGTTTTGATCGATGAATCGTGGCCCACTTTGGCAAAGAAGATCCATTCTTCTAAAATGTCTATGGGTCATGTTGATAGTTGAAATCCGAGAGTATGTATGAGTGAGGCCCATGATTTTTTTGGATTTAGGTATTGATCTAATACTCCTTACGTTTGATAGACTTGTAAGGAGGCTTTGAGACATCTATTATGAGTCGACTGACTCAACCGAAAGGGTTGGGAATTTGTGTCGGTTAGGTCGGCTTGGGAATAATCGCATGTATTTGGATCTGGTATGATTGGGTTGGTCTTGGATTGAGCATAGAGGATTTTGGGTCATAGGTTGGGTCCTCCTGAGGTCTGGTACCTAAGGTGCCCTAGTTTTAAGTTAGGTCACATCTGGGCCGAGCTGGGTCAGTCTTGGGTTGAGCATGGAGTAATTCAGGTTGGGCACCTTGGGTTGGGATTCAAGTTAGGTCAAGTTGCAAGGTGGATCCTCTTGAGTTTTGATTGGGCTCTGGTTGATCCTCAACCTAACCCACCAACCTAAGTTGCACCCATTGTTTTAAGTAGGGTTACATCCGGGCTGTGCTAGAAATTATCCAATTCAAGCCCATTGGCTTATTAATCAGGCTTGAGCAACTGAACGCTCGGGCCAAGTCAGTCTTATGTGCTATAAAAAAAGTTGAGCCCATACACAATCAATTCATCTATGGCCTATGGGCCTAAAATTCTGAGCCACAGATCTCTATAATCAGCCCACCTACAGCCAATGGCTCAACCCAATCTATTCAGAACCCTAGCTATGGGGTGCATTAGCAATGCTACATAGTAAACAAGTAATAGCCAGGAGCTAAGGCATTCGAAGGTTTGGGTTAAGGCTGGCCCATGCTTGGCCTATTTAAAATTTGGGCCGAAATTAAGGGTAGCTCGGGCCACACTCCTAAAAGATAGGCAAAGGTGAACGGTTGGCGACCCACTGCAGATGCAACTTTAGCAATTCGTTGTGTAAGGCCCGTATCCTAAACCGTACCGTTCCGTAGGCCTCTGCGGTCCTCCCGGTCAAATTCCGGCGACCCTCGACCTATATCCGACGTTTGTG
The DNA here is from genome assembly GCA_030180095.1 of Magnolia changhungtana. Lineage (NCBI taxonomy): Eukaryota > Viridiplantae > Streptophyta > Magnoliopsida > Magnoliales > Magnoliaceae > Magnolia > Magnolia changhungtana. Next base: position 1,787,241 of record JASAUF010000555.1, on the reverse strand, counting down.
TGCGATTCTAAGCCGAGTCTTGCATATCGGAGTCAACTCGACTCAAAACTTGTACCTTAGTGACCATGCCGTCCCCGCGGTTCCAACGCCGCGACTCGCGCATTGATCCGATACCTAGGCCAGGAGATGTGGACCCGCGTTTGGTTCAAGAAAAACGCCACGCGTTGCGAATACCAAGAGAATCTCTACGATATGTCATATCAACCCATCAATCAAATGTCAAGTACAACACCCATCTCCAAGTACAACCACCCATCCATAAAGTTAACTCTCTCTCCCTTACATGTCAAGTACACATCACTCAATCACTCACCATCCCTCTCTTCTATCACCTCTCTCTCTCTCTCTCTCTCATTCTCCCTCTCCATTTTTTTTTCAAGCAACCCCCATGAGAGGTGGATGTCTATGTCTTCCATGAGAGAAACTAGGTGTGGCCCACTCCCTACCACCCAATCCCACCCTCCAAAATCGATCCCAACCGTTGAAATTGTACCTTTGGAGCTCTAACATGCATTGGCAGAAGAAAGAAGGGGAAATCAAAGGTGAGTGCTTTTATTTGTTGATTTTGTGATTTGAGGGTCTACATAGGTGGGACCCATCTTGATATATGCATTGTATAAGGAGGGCTCATAGTGGCGGGGTCCCTCCCCTCCATCACACGTCTCTCTCTCTCTCTCTCTCTCTCCTGATTGTATGGCCCACTATCATGTGTTGTATCCACACCATCCGATTGTGAGGCCCACCTTCCTGTTGCCTTTTGGCAGGCCCTGGATGAAGAGAATCGCAAATATCAGCTAGTCCAAAACCTTGGTGGGCCACCACATGGACCCACCTCGACGTATGCATTATGTATCCATGCTATCCAGCTAGTGGGCCCACGGCCTGGACGGTCAGCACCGTCCAGTGCAATTGGGCCCTGGACCTGGACGCTGTATCAAAAACAACACAAAAAAATAAATAAATAAAAAGATATATATATATATATATATATATATATATATATATATATATATATATATATATATATATATATATATATATAAGGTACTATGCTCGAGAGCATAAAGCGGTCGTCCGTACGGTCGAGCTGATGTGGGCCCCACCGTGATGCCGTTTGAAAATCTAACCCCTCAGTTAGATGCACCATTCCAAATCAAGTCAATTCGTGACTTTTGTGGGCCACACCACATACAGAAGTTGAGAGGGGCCGTGCGCCATTGAAACATTCAAAACCATTTGTGGGGACCTTTCGAGACGTGTTTTGATGATCAACATTGTCCATCATGTGTGTCCCACTTGGATGTAATTTTAGACCAAGTTTCAGGTGGTATCCACAATTCAGGTGGGGCCCACCAAGTGCTTTTACATCTTTTTGCGTGTATACTTATGTTTTACGATAGTATGGCCCACCTGAGTTACTTGGATGGCTGATTTTGAGCCATACGGGCCCACCCTGGGCTCGTTCATCTGGGGTGGACGGTGTGGATCTTCAAAAGGAATCACGGTGGGGCCCATACAGCTCGACCTCACGGACGACCGCTTTACGCTCGAGCGCCTAGTACCTTTTCCCTATATATATATATATATATATATATATATATATATATATATATATATATATATATATATATATATATGTGTGTGTCTGTGTGGTGGGCCCCACGTGGGACCCACCTTCTAGAAGCGGATTGGCTAGACGACCACATACCAGCAGCTGTTGTCGCTGTATGGCGTCAGCAATTTCTGTTGGGTCCCATCTCCAGATATGTTTTACATCCACACCGTCCATTGACGGTGGGACCCACTTAATAATGCATGGGATATATATCCAAACCGTCCAGCCCTTACAGAGGTAGTATATGTTGAATCCATACCGTCCAACCTTATGGCTGTGCAAAGAGAACGAGAATGATGTAAATTTCAGGTGGGGTCATCCTGCACGTGCTGCACGTGTGATGGGACCCACTGAAATGTTTTTCATCCAACCGTCCATCCAAGCCTCATGGCCCGGAATGAGACATGCAAATTTCAGGTGAAGTACATCGTGCTGTAGTTAGCACATGGGACAACGTGTAGCATGTGTTTCACGCACACCGTCCATCTATCTTGGATATGGCCCAACCCACACGCGTGGCACGTGTGGGGTGGGACCCACCTTGATGTATTTATTCTATATGCCGTCCGTCCATGGGGTTTGCCTGGATGACGTGGTCATCCTGGCCGTCCGAATCAGGTGGGATCCACCTTGATGTATGTTGGTATAACCTCACCGTCCAGCAAGGACGTGGGACCACCCTGATATATGTCTTTCATAGTCACACAGTCCAGATGGTGGGCCCTGACATGAGTATGTGCTGTATCAGCACCGTCCAGTCCAGTCTTTGGACGTGGACTGGACCCCACCTTGATATTGTGTTTTACCTATGCCGTCCATCTCCAGCGTGTGGGGCCTACCATGATGGATGTGTTGTATCCTCACCGTCCAGGGATTTGGACGGTGGGAAGCTGATTTGGCTGGAGTACCTAACACCAGCTATGTAGTTGATGTAGTGATGCCAGTACGTGCTTTCATTCATGCCGGCCGGAACAGGGACGTGGGTCCCACATGCCATGTGTTTTATCTATACCGTCCCTCCACGGGACCCACGCGATGTATTTGTTTCATCCACACCGTCCAAATCATCTAGACGGTGCCGGACTTAATGGACGGTGCTATGTGGGCCACACAGTGATGTATCTGTTACCCACGCAGTTCATCTATATTCTGGACGGGCAGGGCCTGCTTTGAAGACGTGTTGTATATTCGCACGTCCATCCGTTTTTCCTTGTCAGTGGGTGGGACCCACCCTGATGTATTTATTTCATCCACACCGTCCAGATTTGTATTGGACGGTGCTGGACACAGTTTGGATGGGGCTGATACACATGGACAATGTTTTGATGGTGCTAATGCACCTGGACATAGTTTGGATGGTGTTGATTTATATGGATAATGTTTGGGCAGTGCTGGTCATCGTTGATGGGCCATGAGCCCATGGATTAATAGTGTAGAGTGATACATATGATACACCTAAAACTATTGAAATGAATTTTGGTGTAATCCAAGCTGACCTGAGGCTCATTGTGCGGCCAATCTATGAGGCCCATCATGATGTTTTTTCTTCTGCGCACGTGCGGGGCCCACCTGTTTGTATTTTGGCCCATGTGACGGGTCCCACTTGCCTTATATTTTGAGGCTCATGTGATATGGCCCACCTGCCTTGTATTTAAGGCCCATATGATGGGGCCACCTGCTCGAATTTGAGGCCTAGGGGCAAGGCCCATTGTGATATGTATTAGGCCCATGATGTGTGGCCCACATAATGTATTCGAGGTATAGGTGCGTGACCCATTTGATGTATATGAGACCCCATGTGTAGGGCTTGCATGCTGTGTTTGAGGCCTATGTGCAGGGCCCACCTGTCGTGTATATGAGACCCATTAATGCGGTCCACTTGATGTATATTGAAGCCCATGGGTCATAGCCCATTATGATGTATTTGAGGACCATGGGTCGTGGCCCATGGTGATGTATATTAGGCCCGTGTATTCGGCCCATTGTGATGTATATTAGACCCTTGTATGAGGTCGTGAGTCCACTGTATGTTCAGCCCTATGTGGGCCACTCCTTGGGAGCAATGTTAGTTGAATGTCAACGTTGATGGGCAATGATGGTTAAATGTCCACATTGTGACCTTCCCTTAGGCCTTGCTCGGCCGATTATCGATCGAGGCCAAGTATCGATCAATTCTGATTGTCATGGCTGATTGCCGATTAACGATCGAGGCCGATTATCGTGACCGATTGTCGATTCCGATTGATGTGACCGATTTGGTGATTTCGATTATTGAGGCCGATTATCAATCGATTCTGATTGTTATGACCGATTGCCGATTAGCGATCGGGTTCAATTATCGTGACCGATTGCCGATTTCGATTGATGTGGCCGATTTGGTGATTTTGATTATCGAGGCCGATTATTGATCGATTCTGATTGTCGTGGCTGATTGCCAATTAGCGATCGAGGCCGATTATCATGACCAATTGCCGATTCCGATTGGTGTGGTTGATTTGGTGATTCTGATTATCGATCGATTCTGATTGTCGTGGCCGATGCCGATTAGCGATCGAGGCCGATTATCGTGATCGATTGCCGATTTCGATTGATGTGGCCGATTTGGTGCTTCCGATTATTGAGGCCGATCATCGATCGATTATGATTGTCGTGACCGATTAGCGATCGAGTCCGATTGCCGATTCCGATTGATGTGGCCGATTTAGTGATTCCAATTATCAAGGCCGATTATCAATCGATTTTGATTGTCGTGACTGATTGCCAATTAGCGATCAAGTCCGATTATCGTGACTGATTGCCGATTCCGATTAATGTGACCGATTTGGTGATTCTGATTATCGAGGCTAATTATCGATTGATTTTGATTGTCGTGACTGATTGCTGATTAGCGATCGAGTTCGGTTATCATGACCGATTGCCGATTCTGATTGATGTGGCCGATTTGGTGATTCTGATTATCGAGGTCGATTATCGATCGATTCTGATTGTCGTGGCCGATTGCAGATTAGTGATCAAGGCCGATTATCGTGACCGATTGCCGATTCCGATTGATGTGGCTGATTTGGTGATTTCGATTATCGATCAATTCTGATTGTCATGGCCGATTACCGATTAACGATCGAGGCCGATTATCGTGACTGATTGCTGATTCCGATTTGTCGAGGCCGATTGTATAGGCCGATTCCGATTGTTGAGGTTGATTTCGATTATCAAAGTTGATTTCAATTTTCGAGACTTATATGATGTATATGCGACCCGTAGTTAAGGCTGATTGTGATGTGTATTCGGCCTGTGTGATGTACATGCAGCCCGTGTTTAAGGCCTAATGTGATGAATATGAAGTCTATTTGATAAGACCCATTGTGATGCATTTGAGGGCTAGGCGATGGAGTCCATTGTGATGTATATTAGGCCCATGTGAGAGGCTTATTATGATGTGTATTAAGCTCTTGAGTGAGGCTATGGGTTCACTGTAGGCTAGGCTCTATGTGGGCCATTCCTTGGGGGCAATGTTGGTTAAATGTCCACATTGTCGAGGCCGATTATTGAAGCCGGTTATTGATATCGATTATGAGTATGTGACAACATAACATCATGATACATGCCCATACGCATCATCTGCATGCTTGTTATGAGATGTGGTTGACCATTACATATCTTATTGGGCAGGTAATTTATGAGACCCCTTGATAGGCAGAGTTGCCTCACATGAGAGCACAGTATGCGCAAGATTGATGCATGATTGGATTGTATGACTCATGCATCCTGTGTGATGTCTCGTCATTGTTGCACATGTGGGCGGACGCTGATGTGGGCGGGGCCTAAAAAGGGCTTGGGCGAGCTACCAGTGGTTGGCAGGCTATTGTGCTAGCAGGCTACTGTGTACGCAGTGGGGGCTGAACTTGTCCCACATCGAAAGAGTCGTAGGAAGTTGTGATGGTTATATGTGGGGTTCGCACCTTAAGAATACAACGCGTTTTGGGGGTAACCCCAAGAACAAAGCCGCTAGCCTTCTGGGCAAAGCGGACAATATTGTCCTTGGGTGGGTCGTTTCATATGGTATCAGAGCCGAGGACGGCTCTGCCCTCGATGGGGGATATTGTGACGCCTCGTCACTGTTACACATGTGGGTGGGTACATGTGGGCGGACGCTGATGTGGGCGAGGCCTAAAAAGGGCCTGGGCAAGCTACCAGTGGTTGACAGGTTACTATGCTGGAAGACTACTGTGTAAGCAGTGGGGGTTGAACTTGTCCCACATCGGAAGAGTCGCAAGAAGTTGTGATGGTTATATGTGGGGTTCACACCTTAAGAATACAACGCATTTTGGGGGTAACCCCAAGAACAAAGCGGTGAGCCTTCTGGGCAAAGCGGACAATATTGTGTCCTTGGGTGGGTCGTTTCATCCTGCATTGTGATTACTATACACCCTAGAGACATCAGGGCCGTAGCCTCCACAGGCATATCGTGGATGGCCAGATGGGACACCAGAAATCTATTCTAGCACCGGGTTGCCATAGATGGCCCTGAGTGAAAATTTCTACACCCTCTTGGTACCAGATGACGCCCCAATGTCGAGACCGAGTGAATACATGAGTGCCTGAGTGCCGAATATTAGGAGGTCGCGTCTCCCACTGTGTCGTGGTCGGTTGGGAGGGGGTATGGCCTTACCCGCCCGAGGGTAGGGGGCATAGCTAAGCTAAGTTTGACCAGCTCGTGAATAGGTCCGCTATCAACGTGTCGGGTAGATATTGATTGACTACTGGTTAGGCGGATAGTAAGGTCTCTTCCACTTGCATGGTTGCGCGTCAGTGGGCGGCGGTTTGCATGTAAAGTGTACTAGACCCCACTGATGATCCTAGAGAGGAATTGTACTGATATGTGGACTTATTGAGTAGGAGTTGCATACTCATTCATTCATTCATTCATTCACTATACACTCAGGCTGGTAGTGCGCAACTAATTGCTACGTGTACCTTCGCAATGGCCAGGATTTCGGTTGGGGCGCACGACTAACTTGAGATCAGGAGTTTACCACATTGAGTCTGACTATCCAAATTTAGGTATGAGACTGGTTTGGATAGAATTTCCTTGTGATGGACCCCATAGCCTGCGATACTACGTACTATTATCCCGACTTCATTCCAGCTTGGTCATTTCATTCGCACCGCATATTACATTGTATCGTCAACATCTGATATTTGGATTACTGTCCCTGTATTGCATAGCTGATTTACATTGCTTCACCAGTCTATGATACTGTTTTTATTATATTTTTGCATCGCATAGCCTGGATAAGGGTGATGGTATTATGGACCTATCAGCATGTTTTCACATTACTCTGATATTGTATGATTATGGGTTTATCAGCATTTCCGCTTACTCTGATTACTTTGATATTGCTTACTTGGCACTTACCTTGTGTACACACTTTCACCACTCACTAAGCTTTCTATAAGCTTATGCACAATAAATGTGTGTAGGTGGCGTTAAGTTGCAGCAGTGTTAAGTTTGGAGCATGCAACGAACCTTTGGAGCATTGATTTTGTCATATGTATTTCCCTTTCAGCACTGTATTCAAATGTTTATATTAGTGAATATGTGATGATGATGCTGCCTTTGTGATTTGGGTAAACATGTGGTTATGCTTATTACAAGTTAAATGTAAGTTGGAAAATCTTTCTTGTAGGATCCCAGGATCAGAATCTGGCATATGGACGCTGGGTACCGAGAATGGAGTACTACAGAGGCTGTCGGCACTGGATTCGGTGATCAGAAATTTTGTGAGCTTGGTTTCCAAGTTTGGCGCGTGACACCTTGCATAGAAAGTAACTTTAAATTAGGGGTGACGGTGGGCCAGGCTAAAGGTCTAGGCTTGGGATCCCTAGTCCCTTATGTTGCACAGATATACCAGCAATGTTCAATATGCTAGTAAAACGAAAGTTCAAAAGGAAAGATCTAGAACTAAAATTTAAAAATTTAAAGTAAAAAATAAAAGACAAGAGGCATATGTGTTTGTTGGGTTCATTATATATTTTTTCTTCTTCTTTACTAAAACAATTGAAATTGGAATTATAAGGCCTATTTCTCACATCCGCATTTTCCCTGTACAAGAAATCCCTTACACCAAAAACCCTAAGAAGAATCTCTTATTAAAAAACCTGTAATGTCCAGGATTTTTGCCAACCTGGAGTTAGATGTCCTTGGGCAATGAGTCGATTATAACACCTTAATTGACTTCTCAGAACTCAATCCTAAAGCCTCAAATCCCCTTTTAACCCATTTCCTTCAAAATCTCACCTTTCACCACCTTATTCTTCAAAATTTTCTAAGTATTTTCATATTAGACAATAATCCTAAAGTTTAAATGATGAAGAACAATACTTAAACTAAAATTTACTATAAATAGTAAATTTATAAATAAAATGGGTTTTTAACCATTAACCTTTTGGAATCTCACGAAATAAATAGGTTATTTGGATAGATTAGTTTCTCCTACCCCAAATTCATATATGGCACATTGCATAACTCATTCCGTAGTGGAAGATATGCCTGTTTCAAAATCACATGGCAGAATCACCACCAGACAGGACAGCGAACGGCGAGGCCTTGTGGTCTAGCGGGCCGAGTGGGCCGTAGCGGGCCAGGTGGCCCGTTTTCCATTTTTTGTAATTTTCGTCCAACTTCAAAAAGTCATATCTCCCTCGTTATAACTCAAATTTAGGTGATTCAAAAGCCAGATTGAAGCTTGATAAGTTTAGTTTCATATAAAAATAAGTAAAAAATATAATAAAAATTTTAATATAGTTAAATATACATCGTTGTGACAACTATCCGAAAATCATTAGTTTGGGCAACTACTGCTTCTAGAATTTTTAGAATTTTTCTACAACACGAAATCTAATGAAAATTGGTGGAGACAAAGTGAAGTTGATGACGAACAACAAGAAAAATAATTAAAATAATATACTAAATAAAAGTACCAAAAATGGGCATAGAACTGCCCTAAGACCTTATTTTATCGTAATTAGGACGGAATTTGATTAAGTACTAAACTAAACAATTGATGAATTTGGCTTGAACCACTTTCTATACAAACTAGAAGATCCAAAACCATTAAAATCGCTAACTCAACATTACTCAAAAACTTGGGAGCATTCTCAAAACCTAGTTGCTCTCGGGAGCACATTGAAACTTCGTATCAGACCTAGACCGCGCTTCGAAAGTCCGATTAACGCGAAACTATACGGTTATGACCGCTTTACCGGGCTTGACAAGCATCGTGGGTATCAAGTCCAAATAGTATTCAGAAACGCATAACTTGAGGCCGAAGCGAAGTGTGTGAGAAACGCGAATATCTTAGAAAATAGACTCAAATTTAAGTGAATTGGGCCGTTCGCTTGCAGGACAAATCTAAGGTTTTAGGCCATCAGATTCTGACCCAACTACGCCCTCGGATCATGAAAAATTTTCAACACAGATCAGTGTACTTGTGGCCCTGATCGAGTAACAATAGCCGTTGAACTGAAACAGGTCCTCCGTGGTCGATCCACTAATTCAATCGGATCGAAATCTTAACCTGACCTAGATCCAATGTCAGAGAACTTTTCCTAAACTGTATGTAGGCAATGGACCTCCAGATGAGCTCCGTTGGACCGAAACAGCCACTCTTTAGCTATAACCTAAGTATACCATGGCCCTGGGGCCATTTTCATCAGTTTTGGGCCTATATAAGGACCTAAACCCACCCCTCTTTCATTCCATACGAAATTCCACACCCTAGGAGAGAGAAGAGAGAAAAAGAGAAGGAAAGAGTGAGGAGAAGAGAGAGAGAGAGAGAGAGAGAGAGAGAGAGAGAGATTGTTGCTGGGATTCGATCCTACCACTCCACGTGCCGAATCATCCCTCCTGTATCGCTACACCGTCAAATTCGAATCCATTTTTGGGTAAGAAATCCTAACCCTAATCTATTTTAGGGATCCAAATAGAGGAATTGGTGAAATAGCTAACCTATTTCATGGTTTAGGTAGCAGTTGTGTCGTAAACGAAGGCATAGTGTACGAACCGAGTTCGTAATCGGCGTATCGGCGAAAGGTGCGGACTATAAACGTTTAGGTTATGGTTTTCAAGGCTTTTAATGTCAGTTAATGATTTATGACTGACTTGATTACAATCACATATGCTTAGATACGATGTTTCAGTGTATTACACATATATATGAACTATGTTGAAAATAATGCATTCCATGTGTTTGTTTAAATGTTTGTATGAATATGGAATTATAATTCGTACTTGCCATGATTATTGATTGGGAATACATGATTGTTGTACGTGTGGCAACTCCTATGTGGAAGGATTTGCTATAATATGTGTTTTAACTAGTTTATTACATGTATGTGATATGTGGAGTCTAAGTGTTTGATAAAATGCCTGAATGAGAAAATGTTTGTTGGAATGTATTTAATGAAGGCGTTGAGATAAGATTCTTAATTCCCTTATCTATAGTTATAGTTTTCTTTATGTAACCTATCTTATTACTATGTGATTTATGGATGAAATACCTATATATGATAACACGTGTACTATTTGTTTGTCGAAATGCTCAAATGTGATTTATATTTAGATTTGGTTGTCACGTGCTGTCTTTGACTATTACATGTGAATGCTATTATTTGGAGTGTGATTGGGGCTACGATGTAGTCCAGGCAATTGGTAATGGTTTACGATCGGTGGCCGAACTGTTTTATCCACGACAGATACGTTCAAGGAATCCGAGTCGTACGGTAATTATCAACAGTGGTTAGGCCACGAGGGGTGCATATGCACTCCATGTCGATTAATTTAACGTATGCTCGTACTAATCGAATTTGTCAAATAACCCGATTGACCTATTGTGTGTTTACCATGTATGGACGCTACCGCTTGAACCTAAGGTACCCCTTACCGATGTAAAGACCGGTTTCAACCATGGTACCTCGATCCGCTAAGACTCATGAGCCGGGCATAGTGGTATGGGACACCGTGGTCGAGCTGTCGGCTTACGCTAAGGTGACGAGCCTCCCCGTAGTGACTAGTGAGTAACCCAAACTGGTGAGCCGAATACGGTGGTATAAGACACTGTATTTGAGCTGTCGGCCTACGCTAAAGTGACGAGCCTTTCTCGTAGTGACCTCGAGTACAAAATAGGCCTACCCCAATGCAGCCTGGCTGTGGTCCCCAGTCGGGTTGGTGACAAGCCTTCGAAAATAGACTGCCAGTTGGTAGGGTGTTGGTGGTGTGACCTTGAGTACAAAATAGGCCTACGCTGATGGTGACGAGCCTCTTCGTAGCGACCTGAACTTGCTTGTCCACTACTTTTAAATCAGGGGTGACGTTGCCCTATAACTTGCCTATCGTATGTGATTAACTAGGATTGACGACCCTAGATGGATTATTGTTTGGGTTAATGATATAAAGGGAGGTACCTTAGCTTCCCGAACCTGCTGTATGAATGGGTCTAATAAAGGATTGGGCTAACACGATCATGCACTGAATTGCATGTGCCTTTAGCGTAGGAGTTGAGCACAGTGGAAGGGGTGCATGCGCGATCGTGAGATGATGTCGCAGAGGGAGTGCAGGAGAGGGCATGCATCATTAATACATATCATCCTTGCATTAATCAGAGTACTTAGGAATGTTTGTTGTATTATTTTATCATTACTGCTTGACTGAATTGACAACATGTTAACCTTTGCTTTATAGTTCCACTGAATTTGTTACTCATTCCCACCTAGGACGGTGTTTTAAAACACCACCCAAACTCTGGTTTAGATGTAGGTGATGGCGAGGTCTATACAGCAGAGTTGGACTTCATAGGTGAGGAGGAAGGATTCTCCTACGTTCAACTATCAGGCAGATCTATGTAGATCTCATACCGATGCGTAGGGACTACTGGGATACTTGTTTAGTTGAACACATTTACTTCCTGTATTTTTATATGGTTAGAAACAACACATGTATATATTTAGCCTGGTTTCATACTCATACTCCGAACTTTATGAAACGTTTTCATAATTAAATGCATATATTTCAGTCTTACGCTTGTCAAATTACATTACCTCTGGAGTATGATATGCTGTTTTAGTATAATCCTACTCATGTTTAAATGCACTAATATGGGCAATATTCAATCATCATTATCTATGTTGCATAAGTGATGCGTTGGAACTCAGGAGTAGAGCTTTGCTCGACCCCCGATTTTCAGGGCATTATAAAACCCCTCATAATCAAAGATCTTTTCTTGTTTACCGTTTCTTTTCTAAATAAATTGAAGAAACATGCATTATAATAACGTCTCTTAACATGTTATTAGACTGAAGTTATTTCTATTCTCTTTAAAAGAGATGGCCAAGTCGTGGCTCAACTCCTTAAGGCCACAATCAATCGGGACATGTGCTGAGATGACCCGGGAGTTCTTTAAGAAGTTTTTCTCAGTTCACAAAACCAACACTTTGAGGTGAACAATTATGAACTTCTCCTAAAAAGAGGAGACATTCTTTTAATGTTGGAAACAATTCAAAGATCTTCTTCTTACCTGCCTCTATCATGGCTATGAGATTTAGTGTGTGATTAGCATTTTTTTTTTTATGATGGATTAAGCTCAAACATGTGTCAGTTTGTAGACATGATGTGCGATGGAGAATTCATGAGCAACGATCCCGATGAGGCATGTGATTATTTCAATATGTTGGTTGAAAATGTCCAACCATGGGATACCTTCAACAAATCAGGTAGTACTAAGCCTATGTCTAAAGAAAAATGGGGAATATATGTTCTTAAAGCGGAGGATGATGTTAATGCAATGATTACGGGTCTCCCATGGAAAGTCGAGGCCATAGAACTAAAGAAAGTAGAAATGGTCCAACCCAACAAGCTGTTGAAAGTGTTTGTGGTATTTGTGAGACCAATGCATACAAAACAAAGGATTGTCCTGCAATCCTTGCGTTTCAAGAGGTGTTGCAACCTCACGCCAATGCCATGAATGCTTACCAATGTTCATTCAGTGCCTTAAATTCAAATACGTACAAAGTTATAGAATCATCTCAACTTCAATTAAAAAAATGACCGAATGCTAATACAAGTACTCCTCCTTAAGGGCCTCCTGTTCCTCAAAAGTATATCTTATATGCCCTCAGCAGAGAAGATGCTTGAGGACACTTTACAAACATTCATGCAGGGTCAAATACAAATAAATTGAACAACAATATAAACCTTACAAGAGCACAAAACCTTATTGAAAAGAATTGAATCCCGCCTTAATGTGAGGAAGAATGACACTTTTCTTACCCAACCCTAATTGAACCCTAAAGGCCAATATGGGGTCGCTAATTTCAATTCTTTCAATCCTCACGTGTAACATACTAAATCCATCACCACTCTTAGAAGTAGTAAAATGATTGATAATATTATTCCTAAGAAGGTTAAGAAATCTGAGGAATCGAGAAAATCTAAGGGAGATGGTGAACCTAGCAATGCTCTAGAAGAGAAAGAGACCGAGCCTTGTTACAAAGTGGTGGCTTTGTTTCCTCAACACCTTCTCTCATAAAAGCACCCAATTGATAATTAGTACATCTTAGAGGTTTTCCAACAAGTCAAAATTAACATTCTCTTGTTGGACGCTATTAAACAATTTCCGTCCTATGCCAAAATTTTAAAGGACTTATGTATGGTAAAATAAAAGCTGAACGTACAAAAGAAGACTTTCTTGATGGAGTAGGTGAGTGTAACCATCAAACAAAATACTCCCCCAAAATATAAGGATCCTAGAAGTTCTACTATCTCCTGCATCACAAGCAACTTTCAGATCGAACAAGCGCTTCTCGATTTAGGGGCGAGTTAACTTGTACCCTACACGGTATATGAGTTAACTTGTACCCTACTCGGTATATGAGTAACCGGGCCTTGGAGAATTGAAACCCACTAAGACAACTTTACAACTCGATGACCACTTAGAATACCGAGAGGGGTAGTGGAAGATATGCTGGTCCAAATTGATAAAATCTACTTTCTGGTGGGCTTTATCGTCTTGCACACACAACCGGTCATAAACTTTTGCACTTAAATTCCTGTCATCTTAGGACATCCATTCTTAGCTACTTCAAATGCCTTGATCAATTGCCGGAATGGAGTCATGAAGCTATCCTTCAGAAATATGACATTAGAATTGTATTTAATTTGTCTAAACAACAAGGGGATGGGGATGAGGTCCATGAGGTGAACATGATCGATACATTCATGGAAGATGAACTTCTTATAAGTACCATCTCTGATCCCTTAGAGGCATGCCTGGCTCACTTCATGGACTTCGACGATCATATGATTTTAAATGTAGTGAATGCCTTGTTAGATTCCACATCGGTGCTTGAAAGTAACTGGTATAGGGCTTGTTTTGAAAAGTGGCCCCTATCAATTATAAGCCTTACCGTCGAGTATTGAAGCACCAAAGCTTGACCTGAAACTTTTACCAGCTGAACTAATATATGTTTATTTGGGTCTAGATGATACATACATGGTGGTGATTTCTTCCCACCTTGACGAAAGGCATGACAGTAAGTTGATCAAGACCCTTGGAAAATATACGAGTGTTCTTGGATGGACTATTGTGAACATCAATGGAATTGGTCTCTTGATTTGCATTCACCGTGTACACCATGAGGATCACCATATACACCATGAGGATAATGTTAAAACTTCTAGACAACCACAATGTCGATTAAATCCAATCATGAAAGATATGGTTAAGGCTGAGGTGTTGAAACTATTGGATGTAGGTATCATCTACCCAATAGTCAATGGATGAGCCCAACTCAGGTGGTGCCCAAGAAATCCGTAATTACCATCGTAGCAAATGCCAACAACAAATTCATGTAAGTAGAATCACTACGGGCTGAAGAATGTGCATTGATTATAGGAAGTTGAATACGGTTACAAGGAAAGACCACTTTCCTTTGCCCTTTATTGATCATATTTTGGAAAGGTTGGCTTGTCATTCCTACTATTGCTTCCTCGACGGCTACTCTGGTTGCAATCAGATAAATATCGCCCCTAAAGATTAGGAGAAGACCACTTTTAAATGCCCCTTCAACACCTTTGTGTACAGAAGGATGCCATTCACTTTGTGTAATGCTCATACCACATTTCAGATATGCATGCTCAGTATTTTCTCTGACATGGTTGGGCATTTTCTGAAAGTCTTTATGGACAACTCCTCCATCTTTGGTTGTATGTTTAATGAGTGTCTTGAGCACTCATGATTGGTTTTTGACGATATGTGAAGAAAAGAACTTCATGTTGAATTGAGAAAAATGTCATTTCATGGTTCAGAAAGGAATTGTCCTTGGACACGTGATTTTATCCAATGGAATTAAGGTTGATAAGGCCAAAATAGACTTGACTGCAAATTTTCCAGCCCCTAAAAACATTCATGACATTTGATCATTCTTAGGTCACGTCGGATTCTATAGGAGGTTCTTTTAGGACTTCAATAAAATCTCTAGACCATTGAGCAATCTTCTTCAAAAGGATGATGCATTCAAGTGAACCAACGCTTGCCATGAAGCTTTCACAAAGTTTAAGGGCATGTTGACAAATGCACCAATCATGCAACGACCTGATTGGAATGTCCTTTTTGAGATCATGTGTGACACTAGTGACTATGGCATTGGGGCAGTGCTAGGTCAAAGAAATGATAAAAAGCCTTACGGTATCTATTATGCAAGTAGAATATTATTGCTCAGATAAATTATTCCACTATGGAAAATGAACTCCTTGTCGTGGTATTTGCACTAGACAAGTTCAGATCCTGTTTGGTCGGATCTAAAATTATAATCTTCACCAATCACGCAGCTCTCAAGCATCTTCTTTCAAAGAAGGATGCTAAGCCTCGCCTACTTGGATGGATCTTTCTACTCTAGGAATTTGATTTAGAAATACGCGAAAAAATGGAGTAGAGAATGTTATGGTTGACCACTTGTCCTGACTTGTACTTTTAGATTCTATTTATACAAAACTGATCACGGACACATTCCCAGATAAACAATTATTTTCAATTTTCCAATTACCTTAGTATACTGATATTGTTAACTATCTTATAATAGGTAAAATTTCCATCCATTGGACCTCACAAGATAAGAAGAAATTCTTCACCAAGGTGCATAGTTTTTTCTAGTATGATCCGTTCTAGTTCAAATATTGCCCACACCAAATAATAAGGAAATGCATTCTTGACCATGAACAATCTAGTGCCATCTCCTTCTGTCATTTCCAAGCATGTAGAGGTCATTTTTTAACAAAGAAAATCACCGCCAAAATTCTTCAATGTGGTTACTATTGGCTGACAATGTTCAAAGACACCCATAAGTTTTGCAAAGTGTGTGAGAGATAAAATGCCCTTGAACCCGATATTAATTGTTGAAAATTTCTATTGTTAGGGCATTGATTTCTTGGGACCATTCCCTTCCCCCTTTGGATATCTTTACATTCTTCTAGAAATTGTCTATGTTTTAAAGCAGATACTAGAAGTGTAACTATGTAAAACTAATGAACACAAGACAAATTTATGATTTTTTAAAAAAGAGAATGTCTTGTCTATGTTTAAAACTCCAAGAGCCATCATCAGTGATGGAGGCTCCCACTCTTGTAACGAACCGTTTGAGAGAAAATATGGTATCTATCACAATGTGGCTACACCCTATCACCCACAGACAAGTGGGAAAGATAAAATTTCTAATAGGAAAATAAAACGGATTTTTATAAAAGACAACAAATCTGAAATGCAAAGATTGGTCTCTTAGGTTGACTGATGCATTGTGGGCTTACCATGCTACATTCAAGACCCCTATTGGAATGTCTCCCTATAGACTCGTTTATGGAAAAGCTTGCCACTTGCCAGTGGAGTTGGAACCTAAAGTGTACTGGGTAATTAAGAAATTTAATTTTAACTTAGACAAAGCAAACTCACTGTGTGAACTCCAACTTGTGGAATTAGAAGAGATCTGGAATGAGGCGTATGACAATTCAAGGATTTACAAAAACTAAATGAAAGTGTTCCATGATAAGAACATTTTTAGGGAAACATTCGAGCCAAATCAGAAGATACTTTTGTATAATTCTTGACTTCATCTATTTCCTAAAAAAATGCAACCCAAATGTACTGGCCTTTTTGTTGTGAAAACTGTTTATCCTTATATGGCCGTGAAAATTAAAAATCCAGCAAATGGCAATGCATTTAAAGTTAATAGACAAAGGTTGAAACCATTTGTTGAAAATTCTATTTTAGAGGATATGTCCCTACCTCTGGATGATCTTGTGTACTAGGATTGATCTCATAGTCTGATGGAGATCATTTTCCCTTGCTTTCATAGATTAGTTTCTTTAGTAGGATAGGTTGTTTGGTTTTTAGTTATAGTTTACCGATGCACCGACTTATAAGAATTCAAGTGCTTTCGTGTCTTCATCTTTTAGGTACTCTCTACCATCTACTTGTTACATTTTTATTGCTCTCATGTTGTTTTAATCACATATACTTTTAACATTGAGGACAATGTATTATTTAGGTTAGGGGTAGAGTTTCCTTAGGAAAAATTCTTTAATTTGTGCTAAAAACTATTGTTTTGGGTTTTTTTCTTTTTTTTTTTTTTTTTTTTTTTTTATTTTAAAGATTGAATTCTATATATTCATGTTAACTAAAAGTAATCTAAATGATTATAATGAAAATGTACTTAGTTTTGTGAAATTTGAAGTCTAGGCACTACTGTGTTTGTAGAAATCTAATTAAGTTCGTTTCAGTAATTTTTTGATGGATGTTGTAAACATTGTTGAATAATGAATTTCACAACGCACAATTCGATTTTCATTACTGGGGATAAAGTTTGACTCTGTGATTGTTGACTAGATGATTGCTTAAGAGTGTAATGGAACTAAGCTTGATGAACGTTGACTATTTTGGAAAAGAAAAAAAGAAGAAGAATATGTCGAAAAGGGCTACCTATTGAATTGAAAAGAAGAAAAAAAGAATGAAAAGAAAGTGTCATTGAAAAGAAGAATGAAAAGAAGTATTGAAAAAAATAAGAGAAAATAGATTGAAAGCCATCGATGTGGAAAATAATTGAAATAGTTGGTGAAGTTAGATTCAATGTTTGGTTGATTTACTCACTTTAGGTGATTATTGGTGTTGATGACTAAATATGGATGGCTCTCCACTCCGATCCACGGACTCCGAGCCGCTTCAACGTCTTGAACCTACACACTCACAATGAGCAAAGGAGACCCTAGTAGAAACATTTGTAGAAGATAGATATCCTAGTAGAAATAAACCCAAGATAGAAAAAAAAAATAAATAAATAAAAATTTATGAGATGTCGAATACAGTTCAAGGAAGTCGAAGCGGTAATCTAAGCAACGGCAATCATGGCATTTCCACGATTCATGAAGTCAATGGGAGCGCATCGGCTAGTGTTCTAGAGTTACAACGCAGTTTGTGAGGAAGAATTCCTAAAAACATATTTTGAAATAGAAGGTGAATCGTGCTCTTACATTAAAGCATATGAAGATGAACCTGATTTATATTAAGGCGCACTAGCATATCTAAGTTCTGAAAATTGGATTCATGCAATGGATGAGAAAATTGATTCAATGATAAAAATAAATAGATAAATAAATAAAATAAAATAAAATAAAATAAAATAAAAATGATGTTTGGAAGTTAGCTGATCTTCTAGCTAGCCGTACAACAATTGCAAATAAGTGGGTATTCAAAATAAAAAGAAAAAACAGATAGGTCGATTGATAAATACAAAGCTCATCTAGTGGCAAAAGGCTTCACACAGTAGAATGTATTAATTATGAAGAAACTTTCTCAGCGGTGGCTAAGTTTACATCAATTTGCATGATTTTGCCTATGATGGCCCAACTAGATTTAGAGTTATATCAAATGGATGTGAAGATAGTAGTTTTTAATAGAGACTTAACAAGAAGATATTTATATACAACAACATGAAGGAAATGTTGACAAGGGCCACACAAACAAGGTCTGCATACTTTTAAAATCTATTTATGAACTGAAGCAATCATCTAGGCAATGGTACATGAAATTCCATGAAGCTATCACTTCTTTTTTTTTTTTTGGATTCTCTATGTGTGAAGAAGATCATTTTGTTTACATAAAGTGAGCTAGAAGACACTTCCTAATATTATCCCTATAAGTTGATGATATTTTACTAGCTGGCAATAATATGGGAATGCTTCTCTCGACAAAGGAATGATTATCTTCGAATTTTGAGATGAAGGACCTTGATCAAGCAAACTTTATATTAGGCGTGAAAATCATAAGAGATTGCTCGAAGAAATTTTTGTGCCTGTCGTAAGCATCTTATATCAAGAAGATCTTAGAACAATTTAGGATGCATAACTCAAAGTCAGTTGAAACTCTGATGTCATCTATATCGTATGCTAGTGCCATAGGCAGCCTCATGTATGCCATGCTTTTTACTAGGCCAGACATATGTTACATTGTAGGACTTGTGAGCAGATACCAACGTAAATCAGGACAAGTATGTTGGCAAGTAGTTAAAAGATTTTTCCGCTATCTCCAAAGAATGAAAGATTATACGTTATGTTACCAAGGTACTAAGCTAAAAGTGTTAGCCTATTCTGATGCATATTGGGGAGATGATCAAGCCGAAACCAAGTTTACTTCTCTATATGTGTTTATGTTGAATGGAGGAACTATTTCATGAAGCACTAAGAAAAAATCTTCAACCACACTTTTAACTATGGAAGCCGAATATATCGCATATTATGCAACAGTCCAAGAAGGGATGTGGATTATGAGATTTTTGAGATCCTTAGGTGTTCCTGCTGCTAGAAGCCCTCTCCTAATAAAGATGGATAATATGTCAGTTGTTAACCTCGCGAGGATCCGAAGCACCACAAGAAATCCAATCACATTGAGATTTATAAGCATCACAACATTAGAGATCGGGTGAGAGATGTGCAAGTTGTATTTGAATATATTCTCACTGGAGAGATGTTAGCTGATCATATGACAAAACCAATTGGTAGATATATATTTAAAATATATGTAAGGCAGATGGGACTAAGAAGAGTTTGATGTCTTTTTGTGAAAGTGGGAGTGCATTAATTTTATGCAAATTCTTTTAGTTGTATTCCACATTAGTTATAATGGTAGAGATTCATTGTGCAGTATTTGAGACCTGCACCTGAGCATTGGAATAGTGTCCATATACTCCTGAGAGTAGGTGATGTAAATTATTAATGCCATGTATTTAGAATGAATCTTCTATATTCCTCACATCAATTAAATATTCATGCGTGATCAATTCTTCTAAGCCTTGAGATCATCAGTGGTGGACTGTGTTGGTCATTTATTTATTTTTCATTAGCAGGACGGTCTTCCCCACTTGCATGAGAATTGACTACCCCTGACTTCTACTTGGGAAGCATGTTCAGGATGAGGAAGCACATTGAGGTGCAACAATCTTTTGTGGTAATATAGAGATGTGAAAGGGAAGCATGTTCAGGATGAGGAAGCACGTTGAGGTGCAACAATCTTTTGTGGTAATATAGAGATGTGAAAGCATGAGTTAAGGCACGACCACCTCCAGTCACAACTATATATACAATAGAAGTTCACTGGGAATTCATTAGAGGAATGTTTCCAATATTTACGATTTGTTCTTGCATATCTCTACCGATTTTCCAAATTAATCCCACAGGTACATATAATTCAAAAGAATATGTAAGTGGGGTGTACTAACAAGCTAACAAAAAAAACAAAGTGATTCATACACAACATCCCTTTCTTTTATCAAGGGTTCTACCAATTGATATGTTTCCACAAATAATTGAAACTCAATTTCTTGATGATTCACTTGCCTCGAAATGACCTAGCCCAATAGGGAAATCCCAATTCATTAGTCCTTTTGATACAATCAAATAGATTACTTGGATTCCTAATGTGTTGGGTATGTTCGGATATATTTCACACATGTTAGTGCTCATTAGCCTGTGCCACCACATAATGGATAGCTTTGAATTATTGGGGATGAGACTCTGGCAGTCGAATTACATTCACTGTGGCAGCAAGGTTAGGAGTTGTTGAGCTAGCACTCACACACTTTAGGTGGGACTTTCGTTTCCTGATGATGTCATGGCTTGTATAGAGTTAGGAGTTAACGAAGCAACACTCACACACTTTAGGAGGGACGTTTACTTGAGGTTAGGAGTTGTTGGGCGACCTGCACATTATAGATTCAACGTATGCCTAGTAATGTTTACTTTGCAGCATGGATGAGTGACCATGTGCTCGAAGCGTTGAATTAGACTCCGCTACAGGATTAATTTACCTACTGGTGCTTAATCTAATCTGGTTGGTGCATTGTGTGAGCAGGCTAGTCTTGTAGGTGACTTTTATGCCCTCAACTATCCACCTTTGCGTATAGGAGGATGAGATTTAGTGTCGCTACTTTAACATATAATACGATGGTCACGATTGCTCCAGCATAGTATGTACTGCTACGAACGCAACTTGATCAATTCTGAATTGCGTGGTCGTGTGGAAAAGATCCCTTAACAATGACACCAGGTTCATAAGACCATGATTATGCACTTTGACACTTATCTGCCACGACATTATCGAGTTTGTGGGATGATGATTTGCAAACTGTTTTCATAAGATTATATATGTATGTAAATAATTTATTTTTGAATGACTTTAAAGAATGTTTGCAAAAAGATTTATAATTCAAACTTAATAAGAGGATAAGTGCATATGCCGGCAGAGCAATTATAAATTGAGGATTGTCTCCATCTAGTGTGGTCATGCGGGTCTAGGGCAAGTCTTGGAGAGTTTGGGAGGGTATGTGTTAGTGTGGCAGTCACTTCGTGTATAGTCACCTATATATAGAGATATTGAATTCCCACTTTCTTGATTCTTACTTTTTGCACGCGATCTTGATCAGTTTTGTCAGAGTAGACCCTATAGCATTGTGTTTCTCACTATGGGGTTGAGTGGGATATGTTGGCAGCGTGCACGTGCCATATGTGGCACCATGCATGCTGCCCCCATGTGGCACTTGTGTTATGTGTAGGCAACCCCTAGTGGGGCCCACCTTGCACATGGCAACATGCACCTCTCCCTACCCCACTACCTTAGCTACTGCCTATCTCCCTTATTTAAAGGGGAGAGGAAGGGTGGTGCACACGCACCAGAGAGGAGAGGAGAGGAGAGAGGAGAAGGAAGAGAGAGAAGAGAGGAGAGAGAGAGGGAAATAAAGAAAGATAAAGAAAGAGAGGAAATTTGTGCATGTGGTGCGTGGGGTGCATGCCCGGAGGGAACACGGTGTACGTACGTGTACACACCGCGCTATAGAGAAGGGTTTGTCCATGTGATTGTTCGAGGTTGTGTGCGTCGACCTACCATCATTGTTGTTGGATCAGGTAAGTGAATTGGCCCGTCTTCTCTGTATAGTTGATTTGAGCAGGCCGCCGGTTTCCATGTTTTGGCTACTTGATTTCAGTCGTGTAATTACATCGTTTGATTCGCAATCATGTTAATGAACCTAGCCCGCCACGCTGTCCATCTGCACCCAACATATTCTTTATATATAATAGCGGTCTACTTGATGATTTAATGGGACCCAGCCTGGCCTGATTGCCAGGCCTAGATTTCACGAACCTGGCCAGACATCAGGTGCCCCGGCCCATTGCCACCTCTAAATTCATTCATAATGGTCATTTAACAGTGAAAAGCAGCAGCCAAAATTCATAATTAAAAAAATAAAATAAAATAAAAATGATACATATATACAAATGATCCGCAGATTGAGGGGACATGCAAGGTCGCAATGAGCAATTTCTAGCCTGTTAGGGAGCGTGGATTTGAAATCCTCTTGTTATGTTTGGCACCCTAGATTGAGAATCAACTTTAATCCAAAAGTAGCTATTCAGAGTATATTTGCAGGGGTTTGAATTTAATTACTAAATCAACTTTAATATCTCTAATTAGTGAACTTATGTAATTTTTGACACAATGGTTGTAACAAGCCCACTGAAATATATACTTTGCAAAAAATGATGAAATTCCAAGTCTCGGATGGGCCACAAGCACAAGATCACGCCCGAGTTACTAACCAACAATTTTTAACCGTTGATTTACATGGACAATGTTTGGACGGTGCTGATCATCGTATTAAAGTAATTATACTGATGCAATTGATAATCTAATTATTTTAGGATATCATTAGTGGGCCATGTGTCCAGTAGATTAATAGTCTAGTGATACACCTGTTACATGCAACTATGGGAATGATTTTAGATGTAGTCAAAGGTCTCACCTTGGATTTCAAACCCCCTGATTGAGGGGATTTGAAACCCCCAGTTACTTTATGGTGCCAAACAACCCAGGGGATTTGAAATGCCCTCAAATTCCCCCAAATCCATGGTGCCAAACCATAAAGGACTTTAAATGGAGTAAGATAATAATTCCAGCTACTTCAAGCTTCCCCTTAAATTAGGTAGAGATTACCGAATTTCACTTGTCTTGGGAATGTTCAGTAGAAGGAGCTTTCCTAAACCAACGTTTGTTTTAAGGTATGTCATCTAAATGCCACCCCATGTGCTAGCATGTCACATGGAGATGAGATCCAACCCGTCCATCAGCTGGGTCTCGTTGTTTTGATGCTCTGGCACAAAAATCAGAGCTTTGCAAGCTCATCAACTAGGTCATAATTTGCAAAAGAAGTCAACCCATGAAACAAAAACTTCAAGCAAGTTTTTGTAAGTTGCCAGCCATTTCTGACATTGTAATGCACCTAATAACCAAACTGGCCTGATTTCCATGGCAGAGGCTCTACATGGTGGGTCCCACATGATGGACTGCTTGAATTTCATGCGCTTGTGACACTTTGGCACATTTGGTGCCGGGTACACAAACTGCCTTAATACATGTGCATGAACCACATCCTCAATTCTCATTCTCAAATTTCAAGCAGATCCCACCGTCCTCGAAAGCACATTGTCATTTTCCAAAAAGCAAGAACTTGTAGGAAAGAAAATTAACAATTAATACCAGATGGTGGGCTGCACATTGCCAAAGTGCCTGATGTGTTATGGAATTGGTGGCTTTGCGGTCTTTGGCATATCCACGCCACTCTTTTCCGCAAGATCATAGTTGATAGATGCAAGCTGAGACAAATTCTGAAAATAGTGAAAGGAATAAAAGATTAGACAATAACTCATTGGATTGATAAATGGAAGTTAGCTAAACCCACGTCCACATGTTTCTAGAACTCGTTGACATGACTCAAAACTTGGCTGAGTCGACTCAATTTTGTGAAACTTCAGGCTGAGTCACTGGGAAGCTCACTTGTGATTTTCGTCCCAACTCAACAGGAAATGTCAAGTTGGCTCACTGAATTGGTCGACTCACAAGCCAAGTCAGTCTCCTGGCCGAGCTGTTTTCCTTTCTAACAGAAAAGAGGAGACAGAAGGTTCAAACACATTACCTTTGCTAGGAAAGGAGAGGACTCTACAAGTGCACTATCCCATTTGGAGCTGTTTATTTCAACTATTTTTTTTCTCCTAATATAACTATTTCAGTCTTTACTGCTAA
This sequence comes from Magnolia changhungtana, assembly GCA_030180095.1. Lineage (NCBI taxonomy): Eukaryota > Viridiplantae > Streptophyta > Magnoliopsida > Magnoliales > Magnoliaceae > Magnolia > Magnolia changhungtana. The sequence continues at coordinate 1,762,959 of JASAUF010000555.1, read as the reverse complement.
AGTGTATGTGTTTTATTGCTAAAGTAAAGAATTGTTCAAGTCCTCGAGTAGACCCAACCTAGCTGCATGTTGAATCGAGTTTCCGGGTTTCTGAACTATGCCACTACCTGAAACCACATATGCCAACCTGACTGACATGGATGGACAACCAAACTGTGCATCAGGTAGATCTCACCCTGTACTTGACATTGATCAAACGTCTGCCCGTCAACTAATCAGATCAGCTACAGGTGCGGACAAAAGGGCATGGTTAAAAAGATGCCACCAAAAGTCCATATTCAATGTGCATGGGCAGCGAGGACTGGTCTGTTTTTGGGCCAGATCATCTAAAAAGGGGAGCCACCTGATGTATAGCTCAGATGCCCCCACACGTGGGCCGGCAAACTGATAAGGCGCAAGTTCCCTCTTACCTTGAATGAGAAATTACTAAACGAGTACGTAGTTGTAACAGCGGGTGCTCCGAAGTCTGCCAGAGTACTGCATTCATCTCCCTGTTTCATAGGCATCAAAGCGTAAGAAAATGAGACCCGTTAGATTGCATGCAGAAAGATACCAATCAACTGATAAAACCGTTTGTTTACTTCTTCATCCAGTTGCGTGCTGAGTGAGCTGCTGCCACAGCTAGCGCTTCCTGTATCAGTTGTGTCGTCAAAGTAATCAGTTGTTGTATGTATTTGTTCATCGGCTGAATTCCACACGTGGCGGCTCATGAAGTAGCTGGTGTCCTGTGCATCATCTGCTGCTGGAATGAATGCAGCCTGCATGCAGAATCAAGACCATCACATGGTGATGCGTCATGAGGTAAATCTTTTAACAGCAATTAGAAATAGTAAGTTCAGCTGTATCAAGCTACCTTTTGACTGGCATGAGTGTCCCAGTTAATGTCTTTGAAGAAAGGATGGCGCTTCACCTGTCAGAATAGTTATGCTTGCATTTGATTTCGATCACAATAATAAATTTGGACGTGGAATGATACTATCATTGATGATAAGTGATAAGATTTCACCTCTCCAGCCCCCGTTGCTCCTAGCCTTTGGAACGGGTTTTCTTTGAGAAGCCTGAAAGCAGCAGAATGTCAAGTTTAGCCTTTTTTGAGGGATAGTTCAGCCAATCTTTCTGTTTTTATTTATTTATTTATTTGTTATTATTTTTTGAAGGATAGCTCCAATGATTTAGGATGCGTTTGGTTGCATCGAATTTCATGATTAATCAGTCTAATTTGGTGCAAAATATCATGAAGTTTCATGATAATTATATTTGGTGCAACCAAATGCACCTTCTTTAAGACATTTATTGTATACCGTGGATCGAAGATATTTTTCTAATGGCCTTTTTGGTTTTCCAATTTCCTATGAAATGCAAAGTAAATGAGTCATTATCATCATTTCCAGTTGTTTGTTTAAACTTTAAACACGAATGATGGCTCGCAAAATTGAGAGCCAAATACATTTGTAAAGGAAATAGGTAAAGTAAATTATAATCGTTACATGATTACATCTTCACATTATAAAACCACCATTTTTACAATGATTTGTGGGTGAAACAAACAATGTAGAAAAATCATCATTACAGCCTCACGTAAGTGATGTCACCACAAAATTACAAGAGTAAATAATCGTTACCCATTTACAGCCATTTACCGTTGTAATTGGAAAACCAAACAGGCCCTAAGTTTCAGAAAATGTGCATCTAATGTGTGCCAATGATCCTTTGCCGAGTATTACTGAGCCACTCCTGATTCTTGATACTCCACATATATTCACTGCTATTGTCTTTCTCCAAGTATCATGGAATGTTAATCCCAGTCCTTTGCAAGTTCATAAAAACACTGATTGGTTTGAATGAAATCAAGAGAATTTCCACTAACAGATCCTGACATTGAAACATTGCATTCGTTTGAAAATTTCGTAGAAATTGTCACAAATTTTCTCGACTTTTCTCTCTATTTTCCTTTCATTTTATCCACCCATCCCTCGTGTATGACGAGGCCTCCTGATATGAGGACTGAACACCTTCCACTGATGTGCATTTAAAGAGAACTGTTATAGCTGATGACGTTTAAAGAGGGACTGATGGAGGTGGTAAAAGGTTGGAATGAAGGGCTTCAAGGGGTAGATTTATGGAGAAAGTTTTAGAGCTTGAAAGTTAAGGGTTGAAGGTCAATTTAGTAACATATGAGAAGTAAAAATGAGTTGTGAAACAATAAGTATAGAAGAGAGAGAGTAAGAAGAGAGGAGGATATACCTTAAGAGTCTCACTAAGGTTTTTCGGGAGACACCTCGAAGATTTTAACGGAGTCACACTATTAACACAAGTATGGAATGGTTTACAATACTATGGTCTCCCCCATTTATAGATTGAATAGCACTTTCCTACATTAATTCAAGGACTTAGGAAATCTAAAAGACACTCTAGTTTCAAGGACAATTAATAACATAGGAAAACTAAAGCTAGTTCCTTAGAGGACAAATAAATGACAACAATTTCCTAAGAATATCTTTCTAGAACAAATATTCTTAAATGAAAACAACTTCCAATAAAGATATGAACCTTCTAGAAAATAGTTTGAATTATGGGCCCAATTTATGGATCTTTTAGACAGCCATGGGCCTTCTTGAACCTGCGGCTATAAGTCTTAAAGCCTATGGGCCTGTCTTCAACAATGGGGCCCATATCATTCTCATTAGTTTTCTCTCTCCTGTCGTAAGCCTAAAGGGGCTGATCTCTCTCTGTCTCTCTCTCTTCTGTATGTGTGAGACAGGGATAGAGTCTCCATGTTATGCACACAAAAGAGGGGGAGGGAGGGAGGTTATTTGTCAATCAAATCACATGCTTCAAAGGTCCATGTGACAAATAGACATGAGAGAGATGGAGAGAGGTTATTTGTCAATTGAATCACATGCTTCAAAGCTCCATGTCATACATGCACATGAGGGGGGGGGGGGAGTTACTTGTCAATCAAATCATATGCTTCATGGCTCATCTCCTCTGGAACGTTTGGCCAGGGTATATCTCGATTCATTATATTATCAAAGATTTTCTGCAAGAGAATGGGAATTTTTGTCAATAAGCCCAAGCAAGCAAGGAAACAAAAACCTATTAAAGCAATGAATAGGAATATATAGTTACATGCATGCGACAAATACTATGCATAGCCAAACGAGATGATTTAGCATTAAACATCCATTCTTTCCTAGTACTGCTTCAACAACATTTACAAATAATTTAAAATTGAAAATTTAGAGTTTTTCTAATCACATACACATTTAAAAGGCAGCCCATCTACATGACATAACATGTTCCAATTTAGCATACAGGTACAAGATCCAAGCCATCCATGAGGTGGGTAGCACCTGTTAGATGACCTTGCCCAAGAATCAAGCCTGTCCACTCATTAGGTGAGCAAAAGTTTATGAATCAAATGGACAGCTAACAAATCGCCTTGTTTTTCTATACCAACAAATTTTCTCAAACATTGAGGCCCAATGACGAGTGGGCATCTTGATTTGGACCAGGGAATGTGCACGGTGGGACAACCTGAAAGAGGGTCCAGATCTAGCAGCCAAGTGCTACATTGGACGACATAGTGACTTGCCGTTCGGCTACCTTATACATGAATGGGTTTAGCAAGCCTCTATAAAGTATAAGCATAATAATAAGCATTGATAATCAGCAGCATGCTCCATCCAGGTTGGTGAACAGAGCGTTGGTCCCATTGAAATAAGAGATAAATCAACAGAAACTATATTATTGAATATCATGTAGCATTTAAAACAACCATCACAAGGAGGGAGGATCGAAGGAACAATATGTTAGTTTGAACTTTGAAGGTACTGAATTTCCTTTATATATATATGTATATATATATACTCACACACACACACACACACACACACACACGGAAACGCTCACTTGCGAACCAGTTCGTACCTACTACGTACGAACTTTTTTGAGAACCCATCATATGTGATGTGGATCCAAAATCTGAACCGTTCATGTGAAGCAGAACCTCGTGAAAACCCTCGGGCCCAAGTTTTACTTTGATCTAAACTTTGATGAGCCATGAAAAATGAAAACGGTTTCCTCCCTTGATTTGCATTTCTCTTTGCTATGGCCCACCAAAATTTTAGATCGGGGTGAAAATTTGTCACGTAGGGTTTCATGGGATTCCGCATCACATGGACCGTTCAGATTAGACAGCCATGGCACGTGTGCAAAGGTGCGCACGTGCGTAGGTGTGCAGGGGAGCATGACTCTCTCTCTCTCTCTCTCTCTCTCTATATATATATATATATATATATATATATATATATATATATATATATATATATATAACTGCAGTTATCAGTCTCCAGCGAGTCAGATAGACTAGTCCAACATGAGTTGCAGTAATTTAACAAAAGAAATGATCGAGTAGGCTAAGTGCATGAAAACCTTCCCATGCACCTAGTTGCATTTGCACATGTGGAAAATCTGTATCACCAATCTGGACCATCTATTTGGCCTGACCCACTCTTTTGAGGCTAATCATACTGATCGGATGATCCAAAATGTCCAATTAGTGGCATGAGTATGGATGGACCAGAATGTGCCTAGAAGAAAGGTTCAGTTGGGGATGCTTGGAACCATCTGATAGCTGTCATTTTTTTCTTTCTTTTATTTTCACAATAGCTATAAAACAAGCCATGCTTTATGGGACAAAATGTTGGGCAGTTAAGGAACAACATGTTTATAGGATTGAGTGTAGCTGAAATGCGATTTGAGATGGATGAGTGACAAGACAAAGAAGAATAGAATTAGAAATGAAATCATTTGAGGGAACTTAGGAGTAGAACCAATAATTAATGAGATAAGGGAAAGTAGAGCTAGATGGTTTGGTCATGTGCAATAGAGACCAAGAACTGCGTTAGTTAGGAGTGAGATGGTACAAGTTGAAGGCTCCAAAAGGGCAAGGGGAAGGCCCAAAAGGACGTGGGTGGAGGTAGTGGGAAAAGACTTGATGACCTGTGGTCTAACTGATTATGGCCCTTGATAGAGTGGAATGGTAGAATAGGATTCATGTAGCCAACCCCAATTAGTTGGGATAAGGCTTAGATGATGATAATGATGAATAGTAGAAGAAGAGTGGAATGGACCTAATGGATAATCTAGATAGGCGATGAGGATGCAAGTCCAAATGCAGCTATGTGCTTGGGAAGGTTTCCATACTTTCTCAATTACAATATCTAGAATATACTTGTAGAAACAAGTTGACGCAGGACAGCCCTAATTATGATGCATGCTCATGAACATAATTAAACAACGGAAATAAAATGAATAAATGATCTAAAATTCTACTAGTAATCATCATAATTGAGAAAATCATAAAGGAAACATGCAATGGAGCGGGCCATCATCACAACCATGGAGTATGGCATTCAATTATTACTTAGGTTGGATCCGGCGAGGGATGAGACCTCCCGATCTTGCATGGTCACACCCAATCGATCAATGAAGATCACTAGTCCGAAGAACCAAGAAGTTTTTCGGATCAGGGATTTGAGAATTTGGGGTTAAGGGTTTAGATCGGTTCTCAAGATTTTGATCGAAGAAGGAATAGCCAAAACAGAAAAAATAGAAAGAAGGAAATAATTACCTTGAAGAAGTTGGAGGGGCACAAGAAGAAATTAAAAGAGGAAGATCAAGGGAAGAGAAGAAGCACCATTAGAGAGAAGAGAGGAAGGAGGCAACCAAAGGGTTTGCTTTTCATTAATCAATAGTTGAAATTCGTATCTAGGGCTTTAACCCACTTAAATAAGCAAATAAAGACATAAAAGTACTAAAATACCCCTAGAATAAGCAAGTAAAGACATAACATTACTAAAAGACCCCTAATAAAGACATAAAATTACTAAAAGACCCCTAACTAAGCAAAAACGCAGCAAAAATAACATAAGTGCGGGAAAGTTCGGGCGCTCGGTCTTCTTTCTCCAATCTTCCTTCACATGTGTCTTCCCGAGTGGGGTCTTCTATATATCCAATCACATGTGAAAGGTCTTCAGCTCCTCAATAGTCGCCTATCCACAAGGACGGCACTTGTGGTTGACGCTTTCTTCGTTGGTACACCTTGAATGTGCTTGTGTTCGCATCAATTCCCCTCGGGTGAGAAAAACTCGACTCAGACGAGTTGAAACTTTGTAGCGCTCTAGCAGATCCGGATCAATACCACAATGCGTCGCCCGACAATACGTAGATTCAGACGATGGTTTGTTCTTCCACTTGACAAGATACTTTTGGAAACCTCCATCTCTCGTGGATACTATCTCGTCATCCAAGATTTCCTCAATTTCTTCTTTATGGGTAATGGGTGGAGGAAGTGGTGGAAGGGGTTAAGTAGCAAACTCAGAAAAAGGCCATGAAAGGGACGATGTATCAACAATAGGAGTATGGGTAAGGACTAGATCTTCCACATTAAAAGTTGGATTAATGCTCATTTCAGGTGGAAGGTCAATCCGATACGCGTTGGACCCAACCTTTTGTAATATCTTGAATGGTCCAGCACTACGCGCTTGTAATTTTTTAGCAGATCCTTGAGGGAATCGCTCTGGCCTTATTCGCACCATTACATAGTCTCCTTCTTGAAATTCTTGCATTCTACGATGAGAATCAGCTGAAACTTTATAATCATCATTGCTCTTATTTAACCGCTGTCTAATATGTGCATGCAAATCATGAATATGGCGTGCAAATGCATCTGCTGACTCAGAAGACCTTTGGGTAACAGACATGGGTAAGAGATCTATGGGCATTCTAGGTTTATAACCACTTACAATTTCAAAAGGACTCAACCCTGTAGATCTATTAACTGACCCATTATAAGTAAGTTCAGCAGTTGGTAAAATTAGGTCCCAAGTCTTAACATGTTCACCCACTAGACAACGTAGAAGATTTCCAAGGCTACGGTTTACCACTTCAGTTTGACCATCTGTTTGTGGGTGGTAAGCAGTAGAAAATTGCAAACGAGTTCCCATAATGTGCCACAGTGTCTTCCAAAAATAGCTAGTAAATCGAACATCACGATCAGACACTATGGTTTTAGGTAACCCATGGAGACGCACCACACCATCAAAAAAGAGACGAGCAACATGAGACGCATCCGACGTCTTCGAACATGGGAGAAAATGCGCCATTTTAGAAAAACGGTCCACAACGACAAAAACGGAATCGTGCTTTTTTATAGTCTTGGGAAGCCCAAGAACGAAGTCCATACTAATGTCCTGCCACGGAGCATGTGGCACTGGCAATGGCGTGTACAGCCCGGTATTTTGCTTTCTTTGCTTTGCCAGCTGACATGTTCGACACTGCCCTAAAACTTTGGCTACGTCTCGCTTGAGACTTGGCCAATAGAAACGATCTTCCACGAGGGCAATGGTCTTATCACGACCAAAATGGCCAGCTATCCCTCCTGAATGAAGCTCCCAGATGAGGAATTCACGAAGGGACATACGGGGAATACAAAGTCTGTCTCCCTTGAAAAGAAAGCCATCTTTAAGAACATATTCACCCATAATATGCTGGTCACTAGAGAGCGACGCGTAAGTACCCCCAAAATCAGGACATATGGGGTACTCATCTTTCAGTTGCTCAAATCCGACTACCTCTACACTCAAAGAGTTGAGCAACGCCACTCTCCTACTAAGGGCATCCGCTGGTTTGTTTTCAACCCCGGCCTTGTGTTTCAAAACAAACGAATATTCCTGAAGAAACATTACCCACTTGGCATGCCTTGGGTTGAGTTTCTTCTGAGAATGCAAATATCTCAAAGCCTCATGGTCAGAAAACAACGAATTCTCGCGGTAGGAGATAGTGTCGCCAATGTCTCAGGGATTGCACTACCACATAAAATTCTTTATCGTAAGTGGAGTATTTTTGTTTTGCCTCATTCAGTTTCTCACTGAAATAGGCCACTGGGTGTCCTTCTTGACTCAACACTCCACCTATACCGATAAAATCACACGCTACTTCAAAGACTTTAGAAAAGTCGGGTAGACGTGACAAGAGCTTCCACCATCTTGCCCTTAATTTCTTTAAAAGCCTTGATTGCGCGACTTTAGACCTCATCTCCCTTTTTCATACACTGTTGGGAGCCATGATCGTGCTAAAACCCTAATGAACCGACGATAAAAGTTCTAGGCCGTGAAAGCTTCGCACCTCATGAATGTTCCTTGGTTCGGCCACTCAACTATGGCCCTTTTCGAGTGCACGCATCCCTTCAGATGACACTATAAATCCTAAGAACACAACTTGCCTAGACATGAATGCACATTTCTTAAGATTAGCGTACAATTTTTCCTTTCTAAGGACACTACAGACCTTCTTTAAATGTTCAAGGTGTGATTCCTTAGTGGTACTATAAATAAGAATATTGTCAAAGTACACCACTAGGAATCTTTCCATGAACGGCCTCAAAGTTTGTGTCATCACCCGCATGAAAGTACTGGGTGCATTAGTCAAGCCGAAGGGCATGACCAACCACTCATACAGCCCATCTTTCGTCTTAAACGCCGTCTTCCACTCATCTCCTGGGCTTATACAGATTTGGTGATATCTACTCTTGAGGTCTATCTTAGAGAATATAGTGGCCCTGGCCATCATGTCAAGCATATCATCAAGTCTAGGTATAGGAAACCTATACTTAACAGTAATTTTGTTTATGGCACGGCTGTTCACACACATGCGCCACGTCTTGAGTCTTTCTTTAAGCGTCAACAATGCGAGCCTGACACACGAGCTCATACTCTCTTGGATGAAACCCTTTTGCAGAAGCTCATCAACTTACTTCTTCAACTTTGCATACGTTGCAGGGTTCATCCTGTAGTGAGGAAGGTTCGGTAAAGTAGACCCTGGGACAAGATCAATGGCATTCTGTATGTCCCTCATAGGTGGCAACTCATTTGGTAAGTCTTCAGGAAATACATCACTGTATTCCTTCAGGACCGAGGTCACCTCACGGGGCAACTCTAATAGAACCTCAGGTGTAACCTCTCTAGCCACAAAGGCATACACCATAGAATCCTCCTTAGCCTCTTTTTCAAACTCTCTTGCGCTGATTATATGTAGAGACTTAGGTTTGGATTTCTCCATTCCTCTAGGCTCACTTGCCTTCTCATCCTTCTTCTTCCCTAGTGTATTCTCAGGTGGCATGGGATTAAGTTTGATCTTTTTACCGTTATACATAAAAGTACACGCATTCGAACGGCCAAAGATCGTGACATCATTATCGAATAGCCACGGTCTACCTAGGATAACATGTCCCACATCCATCGGTAAAACATCACACCACAGGGACTCTTTGTATGACCCAAACTCGATGGGGACTAGACATTGCTGGGTGACAGGTAGGGATGTCTTGTCAACCCAAGAAACTTTATACGGGTCTGGATGAGGTGTGGATTTCAGTTTTAAGCGATCTAAGGTGCTAGTGGAAATCACATTCTGACAACTTCCACTGTCCACTATCACCTTACAATTCTTTTCACCACACTTGGCAATAGTGTAGAAGATAGTGCTTCGACGCCAGTCAACACTACTTCTAGACTGAGCTAGCACACGCCTGACTACTGCAAGCGTTGCTTCTCCATCTTCTTCATCAGTAAGTCCTCCTTCAGGGTGATACTCTTCAACTTCATAGTCACCCTGGTCATCTCCACCCTCGTGGGACTCGCCTATAACTAAGGTTCTCCCACGGCTCCTCGTAGGACACTGATTAGACATGTGACCAAGATTGCCACACTCATAGCACCTCACTTGGCTCATGTTACTAGGACCGGCACCAAGAACCCCTTTTCCCTTGTCCTCCCTAGGCCTAGGCGGAATGGTCACCTGTGCCCTAGGTTGACTACCAATATTAGGTCTAGTTCCCTGGGAACTAGATCTAGCACTGGAGTCTCGGGACTCAAAACGACGAATGACAGGAGCCTTCAGATATTGCTCTAATTCCTGCACGACTTGATATGCTTCATCCAAGTCCGTTAAGGGCCGAGTCATAAGTTCGCGCTGAAGATCCGCACAAAGGCCCGTCTTGAAACGCGAGAGCGTTACTAGAGGGTCTTCTCGGATATCACATCGCATCATATACTCTTCAAATTTAGCGATGTAATCAGCGACAGATATTGACCCTTGGCGTAAGGATTGCCATTGGTCAAGGAGCTTCTGACGGTATGAGAGAGGAAGGTACTTCTCCTTCAACTTCTCTTTCATCTCATACTAATGTGTGATAGGGGCTCTACCAACTCTCTCTATCCTACGCTCGGTGTTGGTCCAGAAGAGCTTGGCTTGACCCACAAGCTTCATCTTAGCAAACCGCATTTGACGGTTTTTCGACATGCCATACCATTCAAAGTAGTGGTCCATGTCAGCAACCCAGTCAAGGAATGCCTTAGGATCCAAGCGTCCATCAAAACTCGGGGCCTCAACTCTCACACTCTTCATCGCACGCTCATCTAGATCATAGCGGTCTTGATGATCACATGTGGCTCGTGCCTCTCGCACCACACCACGACCATTACCACGATTTCTATCCTCACTACCACCACATATGGCAGCGCGTTCTTCAATGATTCCTCCCACTTGGGAGTGCGCATCATACCCTACAGCGGGGTTTTCCTTTTGGGACGCCTCTAGTTGCTCGACCTTAGTCATGGTAGTGGTAATTTGGTTCTCAAGGCGGGCAAACTCACGCTTTTGACCCGCTTCTAGGGCGGTTATCTTTTGTATCAATTGAGCAAGTTGCTCAGATAACTGCTCGTTATTCATGATAGGTTGAAGTCCGAAACCTCTACCTCTTCTCGTGGGCATACAATGAAGACTTGAACCAAACTCTACCCAACTCGACTACTAGGTGTTATGACTTTCAAGATGAATGTGATGAATGCAAAACTACTATGAACTGACACAATTAAGTTGAAACAGGAAACAACTCAAATCTGAAAATTTTTCCAGATTAGGAACTTTCTAAAATTGAAAACTTTCTAAATCTGGAAAGTTTCTAAATCTGGAAATCTGGAAAGTTTCTAAAATTGAAAACTTTCTAAATCTGGAAAGTTTCTAAATTTGGAAACTTTCTAAATCTGGAAAGTTTCTAAATCTGGAGACTTTCTAAAACTAAACCTAAAAATCAAAACCCTAATTTGATAACTCGATCTAGACAAAAACCATGCAAGCCTATGCTTTGATACCAAATTTGACGCAGGACAGCCCTAATTATGATGCATGCTCATGAACATAATTAAACAGCGGAAATAAAAGGAATAAATGATCTAAAATTCTAGTAGTAATCATCATAATTGAGAAAATCATAAAGGAAACATGCAATGGAGCAGGCCATCATCACAACCATGGAGTATGGCATTCAATTATTACTTAGGTTGGATCCGGCGAGGGATGAGACCTCCCGATCTTGCATGGTCACACCCAATCGATCAATGAAGATCACTAGTCCGAAGAACCAAGAAGTTTTTCGGATCAGGGATTTGAGAATTTGGGGTTTAGGGTTTAGATTAGTTCTCAAGATTTTGATCGAAGAAGGAATAGCCAAAACTGAAAAAATAGAAAGAAGGAAATAATTACCTTGAAGAAGTTGGAGGGGCACAAGAAGAAATTAAAAGAGGAAGATCAAGGGAAGAGAAGAAGCACCATTAGAGAGAAGAGAGGAAGGAGGCAACCAAAGGGTTTGCTTTTCATTAATCAATAGTTGAAATTCGTATCTAGGGCTTTAACCCACTTAAATAAGCAAGTAAAGACATAAAAGTACTAAAATACCCCTAGAATAAGCAAGTAAAGACATAACATTACTAAAAGACCCCTAATAAAGACATAAAATTACTAAAAGACCCCTAACTAAGCAAAAACGCGCAAATAACATAAGTGCGGGAAAGTTCGGGCGCTCGGTCTTCTTTCTCCAATCTTCCTTCACATGTGTCTTCCATGAGTGGGGTCTTCTATATGTCCAATCACATGTGAAAGGTCTTCAGCTCCTCAATAGTCGCCTATCCACAAGGACGGCACTTGTGGTTGACGCTTTCTTCGTTGGTACACCTTGAATGCGCTTGTGTCCACATCACAAGTTCCCAGAGAATTGCTCACCAATCACTTGCAATAATATGAGTATAATGGGGCACAAATTGATTCATCAAGGTCTTGACCAATAGACTACATGAACTTAGCTCTTATAATTTGTTCACAATAAAAAATTTAAAAATAAAATAGGATGATATAGGTTAATTGTTTCTAATAGTTGGGTTTGGATGATAGTAATCTTCACTTGAACTAAATAGGGCTATCCCAGATGACGTACTGTATAGGGTTGATTTGATAATGATAGTCAAACCATGCAACCTACGGTTTACAGTCCTTACTACAAAAAAGTTTACATTAGTCACACACCAGGCTCTAAGCCAACCTTATTGTATCATCACTATAGAATTGGTACACATGCAATACACTTACCCATATCCCTCCTACAATGCCAAAGGGTTGCCTTAAAAAGGCATAATGCGGTACAAGTAGTTACAACCAGTTATTAACTTATTAATACCTATAAGGGCCTTAGCCAACAAGATTCGGGACCAACGACGGAACTTTCATAAGAGCCCTCCCTGCAATAACCAACTATAACTGTGTTTGCCCCATGTGACTAATTGCCCACACGGTTGCTGGAATTCAAGCATGTGTGGTCTGCATCGTAAGTTAGCAACATTTAGTGATGTGTCAAAACATGGCTACTTAACACGGCGTCTACAGGCCTGCCCCACCCAAATCCATCAGTGTCCTCGTCGAGTCCAAGTACACCCAGATCTGGTCCTCGAACTGCCACAAAGTCACATCTTTTTCCCCAACTCGCTTCACTTTGTAGGAGTCCCTTCCATTTCACCAAGGGTTGGCTGTGGCTGTTTTGATACAGTTCCAGATCTCGTTGGAAAGGCTTAAGGAATGAAACATGGAATATGAGATGAATTTTGAACTGCTCCATTAAATCCAACCTGTAAGCCAGCTTCCCAATGCTTCTTTTGACTTCGAATGGCCTTTCATGTCTCCGAATCAAGCCCTTGTGGGCCTTCTTCTTGCTGATTTTCTTCCAGATTTTTGGGGTAAGTTTCAGCATAACTTTATCACTTACTTGGAAGTCCAGAAATCTTTGCCCTTGGTCAGCCCATTTCTTCATCCATCGAGCTGCTTCGGCCAAGCAGTCCTTTGCTTCTTTGATATGCTCAGTCCTTGACCTTGCAATATGATACACTGCCAGGCAGCACTGCCAGAATGCTGCTTTGCTACTTCATTGGGTGTCATTGGTTGCTGGCCCATAGCCAATTCAAAGGGACCAGCGCCTATCGAAGAACTTTGCTGCAAGCAATGTTTGAAATATCGGTATTGTGTTACATATTGCATCCTTGGGATACAAATACGTATCAGTTACGCAAGGGATATATCATTTGTATTTGGTAATTTATCGCATTTTTTGGAAACATGGGGAAATATTGGGAAAATGATTGAATTTTTCAATGAAACTTCAGGGATTGTTAAAAAAGATCTTAATACACACTTTTAAATCATAACATATAAAAAAAGAAGTGCACATAATCAATTTTCTTTGTATAGGGTCCTAAGCTGTGTGTTGTCTGACTGAACTAATGCAACTATATTCAAATTGAATGCATAACAATTAGAGTGTATGTGACAATTATTTTATCAAACGCTCCTAAATACTTCGAAAGTAGCTTCGATTGACAGCTGGTTGAAGGGAATTTTTTAAAATTAATAATTTTTTTATTAATTTTTAATTAAAAATTATTTTATTTTCTGAAAATTGACAAGGACTTGACAAACCAATAGATCAGCCCTCAGACATGCTTGATTTCATGTTTAGAGTAGTGTTTTAAGTATTGATGATATCATCCGATATATCCCACGATATATCTTGCATCCCACCTGTGCGATATGAAACCCACAAGTAGAGGGGATATATCCCACATGTCCAATTCAGTGAGCATTTTCGATTTTTGATCCTTTTTTTTTTTTTTCTATGAATCATGTTAAATTGGTGTCAAATTATTACAAATCCATGATTTTTCATATTTTGCATGAAAAAACATGTATTGGGAGCTTCAATTTTAAGATGTGGAGGAGATGGGCCAAGTTACGGAAAATTGAAAAAAAACAAAAAAAGAAAATTCCAATTTCTCGCAAATCAGTTGCAATCTTTGTGTCCAAACATGTATGTAACCTGATATTGTGATTCTTCTTTTGAACGTATTGCTTGTGTTTCCATACGTCTTATTACATTTATAAATTATATTAATAGACTTTGAATATACCTACATCAATTCAATTAGACAGCACATAGATTAGGACCCCAAACAAAGAAAACCTATTATGTGCACTTGTTTTTTGTAATGTTTTGATTTATAAGTGTGTATTGATGTCTTTTTTAACAATCACTGGATTTTCATTGAAAAATTTGACCAATTTCCCAATGTTTCCCCATGTTTCCAACAGCAGTGATACATTACACGATACAACCAATATATCCCATGCAATAACCAATGTGTATCTATATATCCCAAGGGTGCGATACATAACGTGATACTGATATTTCAAACATTGCCGTTTAGGCACTCTTTCCTTGTGTGTTTCCCCACTGACAAGAGACCCACTAACAACAAATTTCACAATGGCCAATTCATTGGCCAGATCCTCCAAACCTTGCTCGAATTGGGCAGTCTCGTCAGTCAGAGACTCTTAGAGCGATTCAAGTTTTTCACCCAGCATGACAAGTTGTGCCTCACATGCCAACTATCCTTTTTCAGTGACTGCAGTAATCACTATCACTGTGATTTGCTCCTCGAGATGAGTCACTCAATCCTTCAGTCGTTCCAGGCACTCCCAACAGCCATCACAAGAGTCAGTCCCGCGTCTGTCGATGGGGCTTTGATGCCAAACTGTCACAAGGTTGATTTGAAAGTGATAGTCAAACTGTGTGGCCTAAGGTTTATAGTTCTTAGTATAGCTGAGTTGTTAAGAATAGCGGCTAAGGAAATAAAGGTACATTAACAACGGACACAGGCAACCAGAAATTTATAGGCCCCAAACTAACCTTATTATATCTTCAGTTAAGGAATGGTACATATACAGTACACTCACCCATGGTCCTCTTACAATGCCAAGGATTGCCTTAAAAAGATATAGATATGGTAACAAGTAGTTACAACTTACAACTAGTTATGACTGCAGCCATGTGTCTAAGGTCCTTTGCCAACAAGTGTGCCAAGCCTAATGACCAAGTTCCAGCTCTCATAATAGCCCTCCTTGCAATAACCGACTATAACTGCCTCCCTTTGCTCCATGTGGCTGATCGCCTACATGGTTGTTGGAGTTCAAGCATGTGCTCCAACGGCCAGCACTGGTGTCCTGTTTTTGCATTGGTCCACCTATGCAGCTGTCTGTGCACTACCCTTAGTCCGCACCAAAAATCACCGATGTTTAGTGACGTGATAACGAGTGGCCACTGAATACGAGGTTACACATGCATACTACGAACAAAAAGTCTCAAAAGATATTCTGATCCAACGGAACATTCAAATTGCAAAACTATGCTTGGAAAGGAAAGAAAGAATATGAGTTGTAACTTAAAAGTACATGAAATGCATATACAAGGTGACATTTGGCATTCCCCTACAAACTGCCTTTAGATTAAAAGCATCAGGTTGCTAACCAGAAATGGATCTGCCCTGAGCGATCATTTTTAAGCAAATCTTGAAAGAGAGGTTGTAAAGAAATGCTTCTAGCCTATGTTTTTCCCTAATAAAATGGCAACATAGCTGAATAGAAGCAAGTCAATTTCCATTTATTATCTATACAGGACTCAAGTCCAACCAGTTGGACCATAAGTTACAGTCCACCCAGCATATAACTTCGAACCTATCATGTGCATATGACATGTAACCCATCCAATAATTTGTGCTAAGAACCAGCCACGTCCACTCATCAGGTGGAAAAACTTGTATTTTGTTATTTATTAGTGGTTAGGCCTTGTTTATATGGCTAATGAGGACACCACTTCACTTCATGTACACCTTTGCGTATGTATCAGAGGAGGAGGTGGGTTGCACCGATTTCCCTGTGGCTAAGCGAGTACCCATGATCGTGTTGAAGACCTCATGTGCATGTGCGAGCATCTGAAAGACCGCACACTAGGAAGATGCATTTGAGTTGCTATATGGAGTGATCTAGACCGTTGGATTGGTGGGACGTGACGATCGGGCAGTTGGATAGCATGAACCACATGATCGGGTTGTTGGATCGCATGAACCACATGATTGGGCCATTAATTGTGTATCGTGCACATCAGTTTTTAGACTTTATCATCTTTTAAGATTTAGTTTGATTATTTTATACTTGGACACCTTTATGAGTGCTTTTAGTATATTCTCTTTAGACTAAGGACTTTTTTATTAAAATTTCATAAGACGGTGTTTTATAGAATTTTGAAACTTCTTGAAGCTATAAAAGAGGACTAGGGTGGGGGAGTTGTGACCTCTCCCCATTGGATTTTGTGAAAAAAAAAAAATAAGAAGAAGAGGTTTTTGCTCTTTTCTTCTTCTTCTTCTTCCATATTTATGAGATTTGAAGATACTTCCATGTGATTTGGAAGAGAGATTGATATGAGGCTAATCTTCATCAACGGAGACGCGAGGTCTATATCTATCCCCACATCATCACCCCTTCATTATCCATCAATGTATTTTCTTTAAAGTTATTCGATTCCCCTATCACAGATCTTCATCTTCTTCTAAACCTAACTTTCCTATACCCATCAACAATCCAAACAATAAAAGACCTAAACTCATCCAACATAGCCACACGTGTGACCGTACGGCCACAAGTGTGAACCCTGCGGGTTGGCCATATGGCCACACCTTGGCCCTTTTGGTTTCCCATCACCCTAGAATTAAAACTCTCTTCTCTATTGTCCCAAACCCTACCCTAAACGACCTAGAAATCCCTAACTTTCCTATTTTCCCAAACTACCAAACCCTAACATTTCCCATTCTTCAATTCACCCAAAATCCTTACACCCCTTCTACCCAAAACCCTAATTCCCATATCCTAACCTCTAAACCATTTAACCCTTTCATCCAATTTGATCCCATAAACCCTAAATTTTATATTTTCCTAATTTCTCCAACCCTAATTTTACCCTAGGTAGTATTGAGTCTTTTATTTTGAAATAGGCTTTACCTTGTGCTAATTGGATATCCCTACATCCATTAGATCATAGTTTCCTTTATTTAATGATCTTGTGCTACGATGTTGGTAACCTAAGCTAGGATTATGCATGATATTCTTATGGTTTACTTGGTATCAATGATGGTAATGGCAAGTTTTATGTTATTTTGTTGATTACCTTAATTTTGCTACTTGATCTCACATAATATTTGGTTCATGCATTGGTCCTGCATCAAATTTGGTATCATAGCCATAGGTTTAGCATAGGATTTGTGTTGCATCTAGGTTAGAGTCGCATCTAGGGTTTCCTTTTGGAGTTTCCTTGTGTATGCCCACTTGTTCGAGACGTGGTTTTGGTCTACAACCCATAATGAGTCTAGAGTAGATTGTCGGGGCCCTTAATGCTATCAATAACCGTCTGATGACCATTGAAGCACACAATAGAGCCATTGCCACTCAATTAACCACGGCCAATGCATGCGTCAATCAACTTAAGGCCTCTTTACAGGCCAACCCCGACACTAGGGAAGACGTTCAATCTCAGGCTGGAGATCAAGTTGATAAGCATGAGTGTAGTCATGGTCAAGGAGTTGGTCGTGGTCGAGCACAAGTGCCACCGCCACGTGAAGAACATTATGACCATCATGATCCAGATGCACAAGTCATGAAAAGTGTGAAAGTTGAGACTCCCGGTTTTGATGGTCGCTTGGACCCAAAAGCATTCCTTGATTGGTTGGCAGACATGGACAACTATTTCGAGTGGTATGATATGTTTGATGCCCGATGAGTGAGATTTGCCAAGATGAAGTTAGTGGGTCAGGCCAAACTTTTTTGGACCAACATGGAAAGTAAAATTGAAAGGAAATGAGAACCCCAGTTGGGCACTAGGCCGAGATGAAAGAGGACCTTAAAGAAAAATATCTCCCTCTTTCTTATCACCAGAAGCTCCTAGACCAGTGGCAGGCTTTGCGCTAGAGATCCATGACCGTGCGAGATTATATTGCTAGGTTCGAGGAATACATGATGCGATGTGACATTGAGGACCCGATGATTACATTGTCTAGATTCAGGATGTGCCTCTGATTTGAGATCCAACGAGAACTTTACTCTCATGATATTGGCACATTGGAGCACATGTACCAAGTGGTGCAAGACATTGAACACTACCTCAAGGCACCAATTGATAAGCATTATGACTCTTAGGATCCAAGTGTCAAGACTTACTTTCAAGGGGCTAAGCCTAACATAGGGAGCCAATCTAGATCCAAAATTGGGTCTCAGTCCGACCCTAGAGATGTTAAAGGAAAAGGGATAGCAAGTACTAGCTATAGGGGAAGTGAGCAAACGCGATGCTTCAATTGCCATGGAGTTAGTCACTTCGCGCGTCAATGTCCCTTAAAAGGTAGGAACAAAGCCCTAGTGATTGATGATGATGAGGAAGGAGATGAACAGGATGATTTTGAAGAAGTTTATCAGCTCAACATCAATGGTGCTAGTGATGAGGAAGTACAAGAAGAAGAGACCACACCACTTGCAGTAGTTAGATGCGCCTTGACCAATGCTAAGGAGAATGATGATTGGTGTCAGACTACGATATTTTACACCTATGCAAAATGTGGAGAAGAATTGCAAGGTGATCATCGATCAAGGTGGTAGCTGTACTAATGTGGTCTCCACTAGCACTTTACCCCATTTGGGTTTGAAACTTGAACCGCACCCTCAGCCCTATAAAGTGTCATGGGTGGATGCATCTTCCATGCCTGTTACCCAACGATGTCCCATGCCCATTAATTTTGAATCCTATTCGGATTTGCTGTCATGTGACGTCTTACCTATGGATGTTGGGCACATCATTTTGGGACGGCCTTGGCTATTTGACCGGGATGTGGCGATATACGGCCGCTCAAATGTATGTTCATTCATGCATCAAGGCAAAAAGATATCTTTAGTTCCTCTCCACCAAAAAGCAATGTAGAGAAGAAAACTGAGGGGAAGTCGGGTAACCCAAGGGATACGAGGAAATCCCAACCTAAGTCTCTCCATGTTATCAACGCCAAGGAGTTTGAGAGAGACTACGGTGGATTTGATGGTGTACGCCTTAGTGGTGAAAGAAGTTACACAGGAGGTTAGTGTCGAAAGACCCCCTGAGGTGAAGCCGATTATGGATGAGTTTCACGATGTATTTCCAGAAGACTTACCAGATGAGCTTCCACCCATGAGAGGCATCCAACATGTCATTGATCTTGTCCCTGGGTTGACTCTACCAAACCTTCCTCATCATCGAATGAACCCTACAAAGCATGCAGAGTTGAAAAGGCAAGTAGATGAGCTCCTTAGAAAGGGTTTCATTCAAGAAAGTTTGAGCATATGTGTCAGGTCGGCCCTTCTCACGCCCAAGAAAGATGGCACGTGGCACATGTGTGTGGATAGTCGAGCCATCAACAAAATCACGATCAAACACTGGTTTCCCATATTGCGTCCTGATGATGTGTTAGACATGATGGCGTGTGCCACAATCTTTTGGAAGATTGACCTCAAGAGCGGGTATCACCAAATATGTATACGCCCAGGAGATGAGTGGAAGACAACCTTTAAAATGAAAGATGGACAATACGAGTGGCTAGTCATGTCTTTTGGCTTGACTAACGCCCCGAGCACATTTATAAGAGTGATGACCCAGGTGTTGAGACCCTTTATGGGTAAGTTCCTTGTGGTGTATTTTGATGACATTCTTATCTATAACACCTCGAAGGAACAACATCTCCACAATCTGAGGCAAGTTTGCAGGGTCCTCAAAACGGAAAAGTTGTACACCAACCTTAAGAAGTTCACGTTTATGTCAAAAAATGTTATCTTCTTAAGGTTCCTCGTATCATCGGAGGGCATGAAGGCGGACTCCGAGAAAGTCTGGGCCATAACTGAATGGCTTGAATTGTGCAATATTCACGAGGTGCGAAGCTTTTATGGCTTAGCAACTTTTTATAGGTAGTTCATCAAAGGATTTAGCTCCACCATGGCTCTCATCACAAATTGCATCAAGAAAGGAGAGTTTCTATGGACTAAAGCTGCCTCTAAAGTATTTAAAGAGATTAAGGGCAAGATGAGTGAAGACCTCGTCATGCACCTACCAAACTTTTTTGAAGTTTTTGAGGTTGCGCGTGATGCATTTGGGGTGGGTATAGGTGGAGTGTTTAGTCAAGATGGGCACCCCGTTGCTTACTTTAGTGAGAAGTTGAATGAGGCAAAGTAACGGTATTCCACCTATGACAAAGAGTTCTATGTTGTTGTCCAATCCTTGCGCCATTAGCGGCATTACTTTTTACTGCAAGAATCTGTCTTGTTCTCTGACCACGAGGCCTTACGTTACCTCAGTTCCCAAAAGAAAACTAAACCCTAAGCATGCCAAATGGGTCCAATTTCTTCAGGAACATTCTTTTGTCCTGAAACATAAGGCTAGAGTCGAGAACAAACCTGTTGATGCCCTTAGTCATCGTGTGGTGCTGCTCCAAAGTGTAAGAGTGGAAGTGATTGGGTTTGATCAGCTGATAGAAGAGTATCCTACATGCCTAAACTTTGGTGAGTTGTATGCATCACTACGAGATGGTCAGTCAACCGGCAGTTGTGGGTTTATCATCATTGATGAGTTTCTATTTAAAAGTGACAAACTCCGCATTCCTCGTACTACTCTCCGTGATTTCCTAGTTTGAGAATTTCATCCAGGAGGGGTAGCCAATCATTTGGGGAGCGACAAGACCATTGCCCTTGTGGAGGATAGATTTTATTGGCCAAGTCTCAAGCGAGATGTAGCTAAGATTGTTGGGCAGTACAGGACTTGTCAACTGGCAAAGTAGAGGAAGAAAAATACAGGATTGTATATGCCTTTGCTAGTACCCCATGCGCAGCGACAGGACATAAGTATGGATTTCGTGTTAGGATTATCGAATACTATCAAGAAACACGATTGTGCATTTGTGGTTGTCGACCTTTTTTCCAAAATGATCCATTTCATTCCATGCTCAAAAACATCAGATGCCTCCAATGTGACCGAGCTTTTCTTTGGGGAGGTAGTGCGTTTACATGGACTGCTTAAGACCATAGTGTCTGATCGTGATGTACGTTTTATGAGTTATTTTTGGAAGACACTAAGCACATGATGGGGACAAGGCTTCAATTTTCATCTACCTATCACCCTCAAATAGACGTTTAGACTGAGGTTGTCAATAAGAGTCTGGGAAATTTGCTTAAATGCCTTGTGGGTGATCACGTCCGAACTTGGGATACCGTTTTGCCTATAGCTGAGTTGGCATATAACAGATCCATTAATAGGTCCATAGGCATGAGCCCATTTGAGGTTTTGCATGGCTACAAACCTAGTAAACCTGTAACTCTCATACCTATGTCTGTATCCCATAAGCCATCTAAGTCAACACATGAGTTTGCACGTCACATACATGAGTTGCATAGTGAGATTAGGAAGCGAATTAACTTAAATAATGAAAAACATAAAGCATTCGCGGATTCTCCTCGCAAGTTTTATGAATTCCAAGTAGGAGATTATGTCATGGTTCGTCAAGTTGAAGCACGGGCCGATTCATATAGTACTTGAATTACAGAGGATGAGCTATAGCATTTGGATCCAGACATTTTGGAGCGCTATAGGAGTTTTAGTCCGCCAGAGGCAAACTCTTCTTAGCCGAGGAGAGTTGATGAGGACATCACTTCACATACACCTTTGCGGACATAACAGAAGAGGCGGGCTGCACTGATTTCCCTGTGGCTAAGCGAGTACCTGTGATCATGTTGAAGACCCCATATGCATGTGTGAGCATTTGGAAGACCCCACACTGGGAAGATGTACATGGGTTGCTATATAGAGTGATCTAAACCGTTGGATTGGAGGGACGTGACGATCGAGCAGTTGGATCGCATGGACCACATGATCGGGCCATTGATCGTGGATCATCCACATCAGTTTTTTAGACCTTATCATCTTTTAGGATTTGCTTTGATTATTTTATATTTGGACACCTTTATGATTGACTTTAGTAGATTCTCTTTAGACTAGAGCCGTTTTTATTAAAATTTCTTAAGATGATGTTTTTTGAAATTTTGAAACTTCTTGAAGCTATAAAAGAAGGGAGAGGGGCATGTGACCTCTCCCCATTGGATTTTGTGAAAAAAGAAGAAGAAGAATAAGAGGTTTTTGCTCTTTTCTTCTTCTTCTTATATCTTCATGAGATTTAAAGATACTTCCATGTGATTTGGAAGGGAGATTGGTGTGAGGCTAATCTTCATCAACGGAGGTGCGATGTCTCCATCTATCCCCACATCATCACCCCTTCATTATCCATCAAGGTATTTTCTTTAAAGTTCTTTGATTCTCCCATCCCAGATCTTCATTTTCTTCTAACCCTAACTTTCCCATACCCATTAACAATCCAAACACTAAAAGACCTAAACCCAACCAACCTAGCCACACATGTGACCGTACGGCCACACACGTGAACCCTACGAGTTGGCCATATGGCCACACCTTAGCCTTTTTCGTTTCACATCACCATAAAATTAAAACCCTCTTCTTTATTGTCCCATACCCTACCATGAACCTAGAAATTCCTAACTGTCCTATTTGCCCAAACTATCAAACCCTAACTTCTCTCATTCTTCAATTCACCCAAAATCCTTGCACCCTTCTACCCAAAACCCTAATTCCCGTAGCCTAACCTCTAAACCCTTTAAGCCCCTTCATCCAATTTGATCCCATAAACCCTAAATCCTATATTTTTCCAATTTCCCTAACCCTAATTTTACCATATGTAGTATTAGGTCTTTTACTTTGAAATAGGCTTTACCATATGCTAATTGGATGTCATTACATCCATTAGATCCTAGTTTCCTTTATAATGATCTTGTGCTACGATGTTGGTAACCTAGGCTAGGATTATGCATGTTATTCTTATAGTTTACTTGGTATCAGTGATGATAATGGCAGGTTTTATGTTCTTTTGTTGATTACCTTAATTTTGCTACTTGATCTCAAATAATATTTGGTTCATGCATTGGTCCTGCATCAATGGTGCTTTCCACTTGATGAGTGGATAGGGCAGAATTTTGCACAAGGTCGTCCTCATGGTGGAGCCAACCTATTGGATGGGCTGGATCTTCCGGGCACATGATAGATTGGAAGTTATCCACTGGGTGGCCACCCATAACTTATGGTCCAAGGTTGAACTTGGCCCCTCTTATCTACAAGCAGGGAGAATGCCAAATTAAAGCATATTGCCCAGAAACAAACAATCTCCCCACAGTAAAACAATAAATTAACAAAAGGATAGCTGATACCTTCCCTTACAATTGGGTTATCTTCGCCCCTTAGCAGTTTTATTCAATTAAATATACTTCGTTTATTTCCATGAACAATAAATGTCACATATAAAACGAAAAGGGTCATGTGTACCAAAGTATGCTACATGCGATCAATGACGCACAAGGAAACTTGCATGTACCACATGAAAATAACAAAAATATCAGCTGCCAAAGGGGAAGGGGAAGCCCAAGATAAACCTTAGATTGACACTTCGAAAGCCCTAGATTTTCCATGACAATGCTAATAGAATGAGCCTAGGAATAAATATTATAAGATAACCCATCCACTAGATTGTGCATATGGGAAAATGAAGATAAAGAAATTTTCAGAACAAGGTGGTGGGTGGATGTGACAATGGGTTGGGTCTGGGCAAGCCCAAGATTGACATGGTTATTTGTCATGCTAAAAATAAGGCCCTCAACTGGCCTGTTTAGTAATTGGACCTTTAATTTCAGGCATAGGGCCTCCCATAAACATCATAAATGGGTGTGTCCTTGGGCTCAGGTTGGGCCTCAATAGAATTTTCTTGCAAAAAATCTAGGCTCAGACACAACCTATTTATTAATCAGGCTTCAAAATCGGCTCCATACTTGAGCTTCAGGCACCATTAGATCCCAGACACAACATGTATCAGGCCAGGAACCAAATCACTGGGCCAGCCTGGCCTATGACACCCTTAGTATTGCACCACCCAAGTGTTGAAATAACAATGACTTGGAAAACTAGTCCACCATCAGTGCAACAAAGAACATGAGTGAGAATTAGTGAATGGTGGATGAAAGCTGCACATCATTTGCAAAGAACTAGTTTTCCTTATGTCATTGCGTGTTGGATACAATTTCTATTCCCCACAAATCATATGCTAGTTACATGCTCATGGCATAGGAAAGAGGATGCTAGCACCTAGCAGGTGGTGTGATGAGGACATCCGAGCACTATACTAGAGAAGGGTTGAGCCAATCTCCTTATGGCTAGACAACCGTTACATGCGGCCCACTTGGCCCAATTCACATTCCTAGCCACGTTGAAGACCCCACACTGGGAAGATGCACGTGGACTGCATACAGAAGCTTGATAGACACGATGATCAGACCGTTGGATCATCATCGTCAAACATCTTGATTGTGGACCCCCATGGGCCACGAAATAGTTTAGTTGTTTAGATTATTTACATGCTTCGTTATTTTTTGTATAGTTTATATTTGTGATGACATTAAGGAGTTAGAAACGACTTTTAATTTATTAAGCGTCTTTATGTTGGGAATCCTATATGAGAGCGTCGTTTTGTAAATGGTCTTTTCTAAGACTATAAAAGAGAAAGATGGGTGTGTGAAGCTCTAATGCCATTATTTTGAAAAAAAAAAAAAAACTATGTTCTCTCTTCTTCATGTGATTTGAAGAATACTCCATGTGATTTGGAGCTTGGGTGTGATGTGATTTCATTCCCCATTCAACGGAAGTGCGAAATTTCCATCTATCATCTTCCTTCTCTATTCTTTTCTATCCAAAAGAGGTATTTTCCCAAAAACCTTCATCTCTCTTCTTTCTTTCATATTTAAAACCATCCAAATCATCTTTTTCTTCAACTTTTCATCATCCAACTTCATTTCCACTTGCTTCCCCATCTAAACCCATTGATTTCCCATCCATAACCCTAGCCTAAACCCTAGATTCCCGAGTTCCTATTTTTTTCAATTTATAAAAACCTTAATTCCAAAATTCCCAAATTTCCATGAAACATATTTTTTCAAATTTCAGATTTTCCCTTCCCTAACCCTAATCATAAAACCTATAAGTCATTCCCTTGAGTGTGGAACGTGCTTATGCTAAATTGGAAGTTCTATCCTTCTATCGGGCCTAGTTTTAATTGATTTATGTGATTTCTTAGCATTTGGGCATGTGATTTAGGTTAAATCAGATTTTATTTCCTATTAGTTACTCTTAATTACTTGGTAGGTTAGCATATTTTGTTAATCGAATTACTTTATGGAATCTTTCATAATCTCCACGTTGCATGCTAACATTAAATCATGTGTCCCGCATCATGGTGTAAAAAAGAAATAACAGATTTGTTATCCTATTACCAATTTCATCAACAACATTTGCAAAAAAGAAGAAGGGAGTCTCAAATTGCAAATAATCAACATGTAAATAAGAAGTATTCATCATGTTCACAAATCCTATGAAAGGAATGATGTACAAGTCAGATGGCATACCTGTGGATGTTCTGCATTGAATGGCGGAATACCTACAAGCAGCTCAAAGAGAATAATACCCACAGACCACCAATCTGCAGTTGTGCCTACAAGTCAGAAAATGAGAAGCTAATGCAGTTAGAGAAAAGAAGAACGTCTTGATTCTCATAATTGCAGTATATGGAGTTTGCAAATTTCAATCCCATTAGAGACTACATACTATGACCCATTCCTAGAAGTATCTCTGGTGCCAAATAATCAGGGGTACCAACTGCTGGATTCTTTTGGCGTTGTGCACGTTTCTGTGTTTGTTGTTCTGCAGATAAACTAGGTTCTTCATCTCCAAGGAACGCAGTGCTACTCACAATTGGTCCTGATAGATCATCTGTGCTACCGATAAGACCAACCCTAGAAAGCCCAAAATCTGTTAACTGTACCAAAAGGTATTAGAGTTTGTGAGAGAAGTTACAAATAAGGACATTCATTTCCAGGATAAAATCAACAAAAACAACACTACTTTGCACCAGTATAGATAGAACAGGAGAGTGTGAATTGACAACCGGGAAATGGATTTAGTGTTACTAGTTTCAGTAGTTCAAAAAGCAATGTAATGGTCCCTCAGTAGGATTGTGCTGCCATGTGAGTGGTGTCATGTGATACTCAGCCATGGCTCATTCCAAAAGCCCAGGTAAAAGAGGAAGGTTGACATGGACACACCCAATCATAGAACTTTTGCCAATGCACCTTATTAAAAGGCAGACCCAAATTGTAGGAGAAAGGTTATCATGGTGGTGGTGATGAATAGTTCGATAATATAAAAAAGTCTAACACCATATACATTGACGGAACTCAGATTTGAAGAATTCGAAAAAAAAAGAAAAAGAAAAAAGAAAAAAAAAAAAAGAAAAAGAAAAAGAAACTGTGGAAGACTGAAAAAGCATAACTGTACATGAGGCTTAAGACGACTAATTCTCTGCATGCCTCTAGTCCACCAATGGGTTTGACTGCAGAAGGCTCAGGTCATATCATTCTCAACAACACCATGACCCAACCACTGGCAGGCAGTAGGAAATTGCAGCAGTATGGGCACTCCAAGTGGCAGTTCCCAGCTAAAAGTTCTTTACACAGTTCTAGTAGGTAGTTGTTCTGTCATTAAGCACTGATAAAAGTACTGATATCATAGAAATACAAAATCAAAAGGAATTTAGTCAGTTTGTTGAGTGATGAGGATATCCCAAGGCCAAAAATACTTGTTCAATAGAGCTGGATGGCCAGCTCGATATCATCAAGCTCCCAATTAAATCACCACATAGCTTCAGTGTTAGTGTTGTGAATCATTCAAGGTGTTCCATAACGGAAACGGTGGCCATAATGGCCACCACTGTTACCTTAATTTAAAATTCCTTACTCAACATCTGTTTGACAGATTCTATAAAGTCCAAATCATCTCCGGTGACAATTATATCATCCACATAAAATGAGTATAATGGTTTGGCTCTCTTACTGAGTGTTAACAAACACAATATGATACGACTGACATCGCCTAAAGCCAAATGAGGGAACTGCATAACTGAACCAGGCAAACCACACTCTTGGAGATTGTTTGAGGTCATAAAGAGCCTTTTTTAGCTTACACACTTTCCTAGTCTCCCCCTTAAGCCAAAACCCAGGGGGAAGATCCATATAAACTTCTTGAGTCAGATCCCCATGAAGGAAGGCATTCTTAATGTCCAGTTGATATAATGGTCAGGAAAGATTGGCTGCTAAGGAGATGATCAGGAAATTTGAGTTCAACATGACCATAGGAGAGAAGGTTTCATTATAATCAACACCATAATTCTGCAAGTACCCTTTCGCAACTAGATGCGCCTTTTAACATTCAATAGATCCATCAGCCCGATACTTGATAGAATACACCCACTTACACCCCACAACGTGCTTACCTGCAGATAAGGAAACAAGATCCCATGTGCCATTCTTATCTAGGGCAACCATTTCAGCCTCCATCGCTTGCTTCCACGCAAGAACTGCAAGTGCCTCAACAACTAATTTGGGAATTGAGGAGGAAGAAATGGCAGCTAGGAGAGCACGATATGTAGGAGAGACAGAGTCATAAGAAATAAAGTTAGAAATAGGATGTAAGGTTGGATGATGACTACGAGTACAAGAAGCAACAGGAGAGGATGGATGAGTAATTGATGCAGGACATGTAATTCAGATATGATGTGCAAGAATTCAGGCTTAAGATCACGTTATTTCAGAAACAATTACACAAATTCCATATCCCACATGAAAGTCCAAACATTCAATTAAGGGGAATCTATGCGGGTCCAGGCCTACACAAGCTGGGGCTGGAACAATAAAAATTATAAGTCAAACGATACTCAAAGGGAAATAGAATTCAGCCACACATGCATAGTAATCAGCCCCTAATCCAAGGGATTCCCCAATTTCAATTCGAGGAACCCTAGGATGAGAAAAAAAAAAAGGGAAAACAAATTATGGATAATGCAAACTAGGACTAGGGTTATAAAATTAGGTACGAAAAAGGAAAAGAGAAGGAAATCCTGAACCTGAAACAGATCCCGCGTGCGGGCAGCGGGGCAGGGTACCGGTGCACGTGCGTAGTAGGGGGGCCGCACGTGTGGAGGAGGCCCGAATCCCAAAAGGGACTTCTTGGCCTTGGTCAGCCAGGGGGTCTCCAAACCCTCCAAATTTGGTGGTGATCCAACGTAGGGTTGAGGCACGGTGCTCTGTCGAAGTTTTAGCCCTCCCGCAGGGCCAGATTCTAGAAACTGGCTGTAGAAAGACAAGCAGTTGCAAAACAAGTGGATTTGAGGCGAAGATGATCGAAGGATGGATGAAATAAGATGGAGGGGCAGATTGGGATAAATGTAACTTCGCACCACGGTAGTTAACCCTTCGAAAAGGGAGGGCTTCGCACCCACTTTAATCTCAGCCCTTCGAAAAGGGAGGGCTTTATACCCACTTTAATTTTTCTATAACTCAAAAACTCAGAGCAGAAAAACCACGCAGGAATTTATATTCAACTTCAATAAATAAATAAAAACTACAAGGGGTGACTATTTATAGGGAAAAACCTATACCCCTAAACTCGCGACATGTGCGTAACCTCTTACTTGGCGATGAAGTAAAGTAAAATAAAAACCAAACAAAGAAATCCAAAACGTTCATAATATTCTAAACAATAACAATAAACAAAACCTAAAATACGAAATCAATCCGACTAGTGGGCTATGATCACGAGATCTCATGGTAGGCTTTTCTTGATTGTCGGGCCCACTCTTTTGAATCAAAACTTCGTCTCCTAACTAGAAGGCCCTCCCTGGACGTTGTCATCGATCCAAATCGACGGTGGGGTCCTCCTTCTGGCGTACGTGCGTAGAGGGCGGTGTGCATGTGATGTCCTCATCAATTCTCCCCAGCTGCGAAGATTTCACCACTGGCGAAATAAAATTCCTGAATCGCTCCAGGATGTCAGGATCAAGTCTCTGAAGCTCCTCCTTAGTGAGCCACGTGTTGTCTAAAGCTGGGCGTGACTTCCATTTAACCAGGTATTTCTGAAACCCATCGTCCGACGTTGAAACTATCTGATGGTTCAGGATATCCTCTATTTCCTCTCTGGGTGTGTGAAGGTTAGGTATGGGAGCAGAGGTTGGGAAGAAAGGTCAGAAAGAGTAGATATGGGAGGTAGAGGCTGGAAAAATGGGTTGGGACAGGTAGGTATGGGAAGTAGAGGCTGAGAAAATGGGTCGGGACAGGTAGGTATGGGACGTAGAGGCTGGAAAAATGGGTCGGAAAGGATAGATATGGGAGGTAGAGGCTGAAAAAATGGGTCGGGAAGGGGTCATGGTTCAAGGGATAATTATGGGGAATCAGGATGGGTGAGCAAAGGGCCGGACAAAGTATCAGTGATCCCTTGAAAAGTAACTAGATCCTCCACATCGAATGTGAAACTAATTCCCATGGAAGGTGAAAAATCTACCTTATACACATTGAGACCGTTTTGTTTTATAATTTTGAAAGGTCCAGCGCTACATACGTGTAACTTACGAACAGCCCCCGGAGGGTACCGCTCAGGCCTGATGCGGACCATCACAGTCCTCGATATTGAATTTTTTGAAACGTTTAAGCTGGTTTGCAGAAAATTTATAATGTTTATTACTAGTAGTGATCTTCTACCTGATTCTTAATGCAATGAATGTATGTGATGCGCAAAAGACTCTGCAGACTCTGATAGCCTATGGGAAAAGGACATAGGGACAAGGTCAATAGGCTTCTTGGACTTGTAACCAGTAACAACTTCAAAAGGACTTAGACTTGTGGACCTATTAACAGAACTATTGAATGTAAACTCGGCTATTGATGTGCAATTTAATGTTCCAAATTTGATGCAGGACATGAAATTCAGATATGATGTGCAAGAATTTAGGCTTAAGATCACGTTAGTTCAGAAACAATTACACAAATTCTATATCCTACATGAAAGTCCAAACATTCAAGTAAGGAAAATCTATGCGGGTCCATGCCTACACAGGCTAAGGCTAGAACAATAAAAATTATGGACCAAACAATGCTCAAAGGAAAATAGAATTCAGCCACACATGCATAGTACGCAGCCCCTAATCCAAGGGATTCCCCAATTTCAATTCGAGGAACCCTAGGATGAGAAAAAAAAAAAAAGGGGGGAAACAAATTATGGATAATACGAACTAGGACTAAGGTTATGAAATTAGGTAAGAAAAAGGAAAAGAGAAGGAAATCCTGAACCTGGAACAGATCCCGCATGCGGGCAGTGAGGCAGGGTACCGGCGCACGTGCATAGTAGGGGGCCGTACGTGTAGAGGAGGCCTGAATCCCAAAAGGGACTTCTTGGCCTTAGTCGACCAGGGGGGTCTCCAAACCCTCTAAATTTGGTGGCGATCCGACGTACGGTTGAGGCACGGTGCTCTGTCAAAGTTTTAGCTATCCTACAAGGCTAGATTCTAGAAACTGGCTGTAAAAAGACAAACAGCTTGCAAAACAAATGGATTTGAAGCGAAAATGATCGAATGATGGATGAAATAAGATGGATGGGCGGATTGGGATAAACGTGGCTTCGCACCACGGTAGTTAACCTTTCGAAAAGGGAGGGCTTCGCACCCACTTTAATCTCAGCCCTTCGAAAAGGAAGGGCTTCACACCCACTTTAAAATTTCCACAACTCAGAAAGTCAAAGAGCAGAAAAACCACGTAGGAATTTTTATTCAACTTCAATAAATCAAAAAAACTACAAGGGGTGCCTATTTATAGGGAAAAACATATACCCCTAAACTCGCGCCATGTGCGTAACCTCTTACTTGGCGATGAAGTAAACTAAAATAAAAACTAAACAAAAAAATCCAAAGCGTTCATGATGTTCTAAATAATAACAATAAGAAAAACATAAAATATGAAATCAATCCGACTAGTGGGCTAAGATCATGAGATCTCATGGTGGCCTTTTCTTGATTGTCGGGCCCACTCTTTTGAATTAAAACTTCAACCCTTCCTGGACATCTTCATCGATCCAGATTGACGGTGGGGTCATCCTTCTTCTAGCATACGTGCATAGCGGGCGGCGTGCGTGCGCGTGTGCGTGTGATGTCCCCATCAGTAATGAAAGTGGGACTATGAGAATTACCTTATATAGGAAGAGGAGCTACGGGGAGCATTGCTGGTTGTCTCGATTTTCTGCGAACATAGGTGAGAATCTGCTTAGGTGCCTCGCGAGGAGGATCAGACTGGTTACTAACCACAGGCATAGGTAAAGGAGCATGTGGGCAACTAAATCCGGAGGATTAGACATGGTAGAGAGAAAATGACAATTTTCAAAGAATGTGACATCCATGGACACAAAATACATTTTAATGCATGAATCATAACACTTATAGCCTTTGTGTTAAAAAGAGTACCCAAGGAAGATGCATTTGATGGAACAATTGCCAAACTTGTCTCACTATGGACCTAGAGAGTGAACAACACAAATGCACCCAAAAACCTTGGGAGGAATACCAAAAAGAGAACAAGCAGGTTTAAGTGTATGAAAAGGAGTCTTGCCATTTAAGACACGAGAAGGCATACGATTAATTAGATAGCAAGAAGTCATCTAAGAAACAAACCAGTATGATTTAGGAACTTTCATTCCAATCAGAAGAGAGCGAGTAACTTCTAAAAGATGGCGATTCTTGCTCTCAGCCACTCCATTTTGTTGCGGAGTGTAAGCACATGAAAATTGATGAAGAATGGCATTTTCTTGAATATAAGATGTGAAACTTTGGAATATATACTCGCCATCATTATCAAACCAAATGGATTGAATATTGCAATCATACTGAGTCCTAATCAGTAGATGAAATGACTAAAACAAGTGCACCAATTCGTGACGACGTTTCATCAAATAAACCTAAGTAACACAAACAAAATCATCAATGAAAGTCACAAAGTATGAAAAATCATCAATCGAAGTAACAGGGCTAGGACTCCAAATATCACAATGTATTAAAGCAAACATTTTATTAGAATGATGTGAAAGTGTAGGAAATGAGGTCCGAACATACTTACTAAACTGACACACTTACTAAACTGACACGTTTCACATTGGAAAGAAACATTATTAAACTTAGGAAGAAAAAATTATGAAGTCTTGAAAGACACATGACCAAGTCGTGCACGCACACGGCAGACGACTCGAGACTAGACTCAAAACAATGAGAAACAGAAGTAAAAGAACTCGATGAAGTATCACTCCTAGCAGACAGCTCCCCCTGATGCAGAAAGTAGAGACCACCGCGCTCATGGCCCACACCAATAATCCTCTTCGTATTCAAGTCCTGAAAGATGCAATGAGAAGGGAAGAAAATCACACAACAGTTGAGGGCTTTTGTAAGGCTATGAACAAAGATTAAATTTGCATGATATTTAGGAACATAGAGAATATTGGACAAGGTGAGATTACGAGAAAAAGACACAGAGCCAATGGATTCTACATGAAAGTCCCATCAACTAGACGTACTAGACGGCTACAAGTAGAGGAACTAAATGGAATAAGACAAGTGTGCTCACCAGTCATATGATTTGATGCCCCCAAATCAATAATCCAGGTCGCAAGAGTGGAAGAGGCATGGAGTGCAACACCTGTGGTCGCAACGAAGGAGCAGGCAGATGGTTGTGAAGCAGAAGATGTAGGAGGCGCAGACTGGGTCTGAAGCATCTGAAGGTGCTGAAGATCCCTAACATAGGCTCTAATACCAAGTAGCTTTTGTAGAAGTCGTAGAGAGAGAGATGAGAGAGGAGGAAAAGTTGAGAGAGTGCTCAAAATGTGAGTTGTCACTTTTTCTTATTCTGTTTATATGTAGGATTTCCCCCTATTTACAAATTACACCATAACCCCTAATAAATATAAAATTACACGTAAGACTCTCCTTCGCATATTTAGCACTAAACCCCTACATAACAAATAAATGTTCCAACAAGATTAATGAAAACCCTTGGAAGGGATTTTTGGGTGCAAATACTGTCATGACATGCTATTAGAGCTTTCTTGAGTCCAGATGCATGTGCAATAAAACTCATGTACACACCACACATGTGCCATTATGACGTGATAGGTCAAAGATCCAATCCATCCATCAGAGCTGCACCACTCTATTGATGCCCTAGCCCAAGAATCAAGTTGATCCACTGGTCAGGTAGGCTACAGTTTTAAAAGCAAATGTTCAACTCTGAAAAAACTTGGCTGAAGTTTCCTAACCCATCAACCAGTTTCAACCATATACTGTGGACCAGATATATTTTTGGAAAAACATGTACAAGGTTGGACTAACCTAATGGATGGATTGGCTCTCACACCTATGTGCCAAGCTGGCACATGTGTGGCATGTACATGAGCTTTACTGCACAAGCGTGTGCACTGAGCAAAGCTGGCTATAATAAACAAATATAAATGAAAGAAAGATTTTGTAAACAGAGTTATGACCTGACTCTACAGTGTTTTGATCCAAACTATATGATTTTATGATCCAAATTGATTTTAGAACATTTCCAAAATGAAAGAAAACAAATACCCCTAATAGTCAAACAAAGAGGAGGTGTTACAAAATCAACTGTAAGAACTGCTTAAACTTATCTATCCATATTACAGTACATACAACAGAATGGATTCCGTAAACAGAAAAGAAATAAAAGCAGCAAGATATTGACCTTGATATGACCATCCTTTGCAATCAGTAAGTTATCTGGCTTCAGATCCCGATGAATAATACTCAAGGAATGCAAGTACTCCAGTGCAAGAACCTGAAACCAGTTAAAACTACAACTTAGGCTAAGTTTATCGGTTGCATGTTACAGTGAACATTGCAATATAAATAAGCACATCATGCATGGATTATAGAGACGGATATAGCATATTCTTACAATTTCTGCTATATATGTACATGCCATTTGTTCATCCAAGCAACCTAAATTTCTCAATAAGGAGTAAAGATCTCCTCCGTTCAAGTACTCCATGACGAGATAAAGGTTTTCTCTACATGTGAAGGAGAAGAAAAACCGGACCTGTTGATAAATGATACGGAATACAAGTTAAAAGAAAAGTAATCCCAAGTACTTGATATAAATCATGGGACCTGCTCACCACAAAAGGATTGCGAACTGTCATGAGGATGTCACGTTCAGCCAGAATACTTTCCACGGCATTTTTTCGGATCATATCGGCCTTCTTAAGAACCTGAAGAAATGTTATGGTAGATAAGTACCTTGCGATCAAACATTTAATTATTTACATTTGCTAAAGTCACACTTATACATAAACCTTCCAAACTCTTTTTCAAAGAAGCCAAGGAAGTATCCTAATGTAGGGGCATTTTCACACCGAGCTCGAGTGGGTAGCTTGTGGGATGTGAGGACACACTCAGGGTGGGCAGCTCGTATGAGGCAGGTGGCTCGTGTGAGGCAGGTGGCTCATGTGAGGCGGTACCCATGTGATGTGGGGCCCACAAGGGAGGTTCGGCCCATGTGATGTGGAGACTGGGCTATGAGATAAAGGGATTAATTCGCCATGCTCTATCAATTCGAGCTTTTAGAGCAAGTAATTAATTACCCCCCCCCCCCCGGGGCCCATATGAGGCGGGTGGTTCATGTGAGGCGGTACCCATGTCATGTGTCATGTGGGGCACACAAGAGGGGTTCGGCCCATGCGATGTGGGGACTGGGCTATGAGATAAAGGGATTAATTCGCCATGCTCTATCAGTTCGAGCTTTTAGAGCAAGCGATTAATTGTCCCCCCCCCCCCCCCGGCCCATATGAGGCGGGTGGCTCGTGTGAGGCAGGTGGCTCATGTGAGGCGGTACCCATGTGATGTGGGGCCCATAAGGGGGGTTCGGCCCATGCGATGTGGGGACTAGGCTATGAGATAAAGGGATTAATTCATCATGCTCTATCAGTTCAAGCTTTTAGAACAAGTGATTAATTGTCCTGCCTACACAACCCCCCCCCCCCCCCCCCCATTCTTACTATTACTGTTACTCTCACTCTTTTCTCTCATAATCTCATTCTCTCACTGTCTCATATCTCTTTCAAGTTTCAAGAATCAAGACCCTTACTCTTTCAAGATTCAGGAATCTATGTTAGGTTTTTTCACAAATTTTAGTATATGTATTATTTGAGTACTTGTTAATTTGTTAGTTAACTTGTCATAGTCTAATATGAAAATATTAATGAAATAGGTTATAAAAAAAAATAAAATAATAATAAAATAATAAAAACAATTCCAAACAATTGTAGTAAGTTTACATTTTTCATACTTTTTGTATTTTTCCTTTTTTCTCTTTTTTTTTTCACTATTTTCTGAATTTTTTCAAAAATAAAAAAGAAACAAAAGTGTTCAGGGGGTTGTGCGACCACGTATGCGATTATGCAATTGCATATGCACACAAACCCCCTCGGTTGCTCAGGATGGCTTACAACATCATTAATCCCAATCATTTTTTTAAAGGACCATTGGGTGAGGAAAACTTACACACTTGGAAATTGTCAAACCCAGTTCGTGTGTCCTCCAGTGACAGCTCTGCTGCAGGCTTGCCATTCTGAAGGATTCCTTCTGCAAACAGCATACAAAGAATTTCCACCCAAGATGACAAGCTCATGCAGAGCCTTCAATGCAGGACCCACAACAAAATCATGTATGAGAATTTGCGAATGCAGAAATTTTTCATCATAATTGTCCTTAAGTTTGTCACTTGAAAACATTAGAGGAAGAAAAATCATTTATGCAGTTGTTGAAGAACGAGATGAAGAATAATATAAGAAATGGCTGCAGCAAATAGATCTGAGAGATAAGATTTATGTTCACAGGAAATAGATTACAACAAAGAAGAAAAACATTTACAAAGAAAGGAAAGAAGAAAGTTTATAAAAATAAAAAAATAAAATAAAGACTGGTAATTGTTTAAACCAGTAAATTCTGCCTGGTAATTGTTTAAACCCATAAATTCTGCCTGGTAGCAATTGCATCTTCCAATAGCATTTGCATCTTGCTCGTTCCCAGCCCAGGTAAAGGAGGGTCAATGTCGGCGGGTTAGCTAGGAGTCAAAGTTTGGCAAGCTACCATGAGAGCGAATTCTGTTTCAATGGTCAAGCTCACAGTTAGAAAATCGGCACTGGGCAAAAAAGGGTAGAAGAAATGTTAGTGTTTAATTTGGTATCGATCATAAAAATAAAATATGGTAAAAAAATTCAGTCAAAAAGACGTAGACAACAAAATTAAGTGAATGAAAAGTTCAGGTTTAATATGGTTTGGATTCCAAAGAAGAAGAAGAAGAAGAGTGCGCACATATGTATATATTACATATGCATAATGTTAAAATAGGAAACTTTAATTAAAATAATTAGATGATGATAAAGAATTAAAATTATCAGAATTTCTATATGCATGAATGATTATGTATATAGATAGCCAAATAGTGTTCTTTTTTTTTTTCTTTTTTTTTTTTAAGGTTCCAAATTGTGTGTTCTTTGCCTCTCTCAAATCCTTCCTTTTCAAGTAATCCTCATATAAACCAATCCATCTTTGCTAAAAATTTCACCTTCTACTCAATTTTATCAATAGGTGGCAGCCACCAATCTCTATTTTTTAAAGTGCCCCAAAACTTCTTTTGAATAAAATGTGTTTTATTGGAAAAAAAAAAAAAAAGGTCTTTAATTCAATTTGCCAAAAAAATGAGTTTTTTTTTTTTTTTTGCCTGTCTTCTGAAATAAACGGAACTCTTAAACATTTAATCAAATTATTCAAGTATTTTTTTTAAAAAATACGGAGTTTAAAAGGGAGTTCTGCTAACTATGATCAAGCTAAGGCTTTCCCTAGAAGCAACATTTCACAATTTGTAAGCCTAGTTGTGGTGGAAAGTGGACAAGGGTGTACTCCGGTGATCACCGGAAGTGTCTTTCCACAATTTGTGAACCCAGTAGTGGTGGAAAGTGTACAAGGGTGAGGTAGGATGTCCCCCAGTTGGCAATGGTTCCTAAACCAGTCTGAACAGTTATGCATAAATAAGCAAGTCCAGATGAGAAAAAACCGTCTCGCCACTCGGAATGTGAGAACTTTGTCTAGTAATTGTATGAAGTTAGTGGGGGGAAAATCCTTATATCAGATCTATCACAAAACAATTTGAATGCAAAATATTTAAACATGAAAGCAATGATCGGATTAGTAAAAGCTTGAAATTTTATGCACTAGTTCAATGAATCCATAAAAACATATACGTAAGATGACTACCTTTACTGCAAATAGGTCACCAGTTATTCTTTTCTTTGCTAGGAAAACTCGTCCAAATGCCCCTCGGCTGATTGGTTTAATAATTTCAAAATCTTCTATAGATGTCCGGTCCTTACAATTTGAATCAATAGGGCTTGCAAGTAGGCTAGGAACTATATCATCTTCATGTAGACCATTTCCATCAACAGCTACACTTGGTGAATCTAGCCTTTCATCATCTATGTGCTCACAAAGATGTAGGTACTTCTCCCTGTAGAATCCAATGGAGAAAAAGGCACTAGATTTCAAATTAAGAAATTAACGTGGAAAAAGGCTGCATAAAAAAGAAACCAGAATTAGAAGTATGGATAAAAGATAAGACAGTGTCCAACAGATGCAAACTGCATTATTACTGGGACTTCAGAGATCAGACCCAGAATAGGTTTACTGACACTTAACATCAAAAATTGGTAAAGGTCTTACTTGCAATAACAACTGAACTCACCGCAACAATTTCTCCATCCGCCGTCCAAATGTCTCAACAATAAGGGCATCCACCTTCCGATTCTGGACAACGTCTTGTAGGTCTTCAAGACAGGAAAGCAAGCACTCCAATGAGTGGTAATCATTAGTGTTTATGTTTGCAATTTTATGAGCAATATCCAATAGGTCATTTATCTGCCAGTCCATGCAAAGAAAGAACTTCATTAAAACAGAACAGCATCAACTACAGTCAGAAAAAAAAAAAAATGGCTCATGATTAATGCAGAGTGAATAAAACAAAAGGTCAAACTAGTCATGATGTGGCATGCTGGTGACATCTCTGGTACATGAAGCTGAAGAAAAAACAAGACACTGGAAGAAAATTGTAAAACGTAGTGAATTAAATTTGTGAAAAGAACAAAGACATCTTTGAATGGAACCGTGCATCGAGCAAGTGCACATACAATTAGCATGTGTGGATGCAGAAAGTTTGTGGAAGATCCAAGTCGTTCAACAAGTAGGCTGACCTTTTATGTGTCATAAGTTATGCAATCCAAGTTGTTCAAAAATATATGTGATCGCATATGTGCACAGCCATATGCAATCGCGTATGCAATTTGACAACATTGGTCATAACCAAGGTATTCCATAACGGTTATGGCCAGCATATCGTCCAGCTTGGCGGCCGACACGATATGGCTCTGTCACAATCATAATTTTTCTCTTGGGAAATATCTAAAAAAAATAAATTGGAACCAGCCCCCCCCCCAACGAAAAAAAAAAAAAAGAAGTGAGGATCCCAAGTATGTATTCTTTTTTGGCTTTGAACATGTATTTGATGTTGTAATAGACCATTCTTTGGTAAAATGTTGTTTGTTGGGCTGCTTGAGTACTAAGTACTTGACAGACTCTAAAATTTCAACATGTAAGATTTTAAATATACAATATCATTACATAATTACAATTTTATTTTATTTTTTGAGAATTGACGAGAATATATTAAGAAAAAGAAGAAGGATACAAAGCTCAAAAAAAGGAAGAACAAAGGAAACAGCAAAAAGAAGAAAAATAAGAAGAGGACTAGCACTGAGATAGCGCTTGCCGCTAAGCAAAAAGAGACGTAAAGTCGACTTCCCTTAACGCATCTGAATAAGTGGCCCATTCAAATCACTAGATTAAGAGCTTTGAAGGAGACTGACTCAACTGAGGAGGAACAGTTTCTTAAACACCTATCATTTCTCTCAAGCCAGACGGACCACCAAATGGCGAGGATTGACATTCTCCAGATCTGAGTCTTCAACTTCCCAAGCTTGATACCGTGCCAAGCCTTAAGGTGGAGGTCCACAGAGCCGGAAATGCACCAGTGAACATTAAACCGCCCGGCAAAATCAGCCCAACGCATCTGAATAAGTGGCCCATTCAAATCACTAGATTAAGAGCTTTGAAGGAGACTGACTCAACTGAGGAGGAACAGTTTCTTAAACACCTATCATTTCTCTCAAGCCAGACGGACCACCAAATGGCGAGGATTGACATTCTCCAGATCTGAGTCTTCAACTTCCCAAGCTTGATACCGTGCCAAGCCTTAAGGTGGAGGTCCACAGAGCCGGAAATGCACCAGTGAACATTAAACCGCCCGGCAAAATCAGCCCATAAAACCGAAATGAAAGGACAGTGAAGCATTAGATGGTTGATGGACTCCACGTGTTCTTCATGCAGCAAAGACAAATGTTGGGGAGAACCATTCCTCTTTTACTCAGATTGTCGATCGTGAGAATTCTCTTGTTAGCAACCAGCCATGCGAAAGCGACTACCTTGGGGGGGGGGGGGGCTGGGGGCTGATAGAACCAAACATGGGCAGAAGGGGAATCTGACTATGCCGGCTGGAGAGAGCAGAGATGGGAGAAGAAAGATCTCACAGAGAAGGAGGAGGACTTATCTTTCTTCCATATAATTCTGTCATTATCTTTGGGGTTGGGATAAGCGTAGGAGACACGTTCGAGGAGATTTGCGAAAACAGGAATCTCCCAGTCCTCAAGGTTCCTTCTGCAGCAGATATTCCACACCGGTTTACCTTGAATAAAAGAGAAACAGTCAGCCACCATTATATCCTGATTGGGGGACAGCCGAAAGATAGGCTGGAAAACGTCTTTAAGAGGGGCATCCCCAATCCAGTTGTCTTTCCAAAAGCAAGTCCTATCCCCTTTACCTATCTCGAAACCGATACCCTTTAAGACCTCATCTTTAAGGCGTAGAATACCCTTCCAAATCGTAGAGGCCCTATAGAAAGACGAGGGATTGGTCCACCACCCCCCTATGGAACTACCGTATTTGCATTTAATGACTGAATTCCACAGACTGCTCTGCTCCGAGCCAAGCCTCCAGATCCATTTGCCAAGCAAAGCCCTATTCATCTGCTTGAGGTCTCTAATACCTGAGCCACCTTCAGAAATATGCTTGCAGACTTGCTTCCAATCCATAAGATGGAACCTCTTCATGTCTTCTTTGCCATGCCATAAGAAGTCGCTCCTGATTTTGTCGATGGTATTGAGGACAACAGAAGGGCAGCTGTACGGCGACATAAAATAGAATAGGAGATTGGAGAGGGCAGATTTAATGAGAGTCAAACAACCCCCTAACGAGAGATAATGACTTTTCCATTTAGCGAGAAACCTCTCGAATCTGAGGATGACCTTGTTCCACACCGATTTCGGGGGAGCGTCGATGCCTAAAGGGAGCCCAACAAAAGAGGAAGGAAAAGAGGCTGCACTACAACCGAAACGCTTCGCATAAAGGAGAAGTTCCTC
Source organism: Magnolia changhungtana (assembly GCA_030180095.1). Taxonomy (NCBI): domain Eukaryota; kingdom Viridiplantae; phylum Streptophyta; class Magnoliopsida; order Magnoliales; family Magnoliaceae; genus Magnolia; species Magnolia changhungtana. Next base: position 1,722,053 of record JASAUF010000555.1, on the reverse strand, counting down.
TTCATCTAGGTTAACCCCAAAAATCTTAGACTTTGCCATGTTAACTCTCAGGCCAGAAACCACATTAAAGCAGCGGATGGTAGTTCGGAGATTGTCCATCTTGGAATGGGACGCTTCAGAGAAAATGAGGATGTCATCTACAAATTGGACGTGCAATAACGGACTATTCATACCTTCGACGCTGATGCCACGTAGAATATCTTCAGACTGGCCTTTGTGGAGCATCCTGGATAGGACCTCTCCAACAATGAGAGAGAGGAAAGGGGAGAGAGGGTCACCCTGTCTTAAGCCCCTTTCGCTCTTAAAAAAGCCTTTCGAGGTACCATTGAGAAGAACCGAAAAGTAAGAGGACCCAATGCAAGCCGCGATCCATCTAATCCACCTGTCCCCGAACCCCATCCGCCTCTGCAAGTAGAGCAGAAAGGACCAATCAACATGGTCGTAAGCCTTTTCAACATCCAAACTACAGAAAATACTTTTCGAACCTGATTTGAAAGCAGAGTGAAGAGTTTCATTGGCGATAAAGGCGCAGTCAATAATCTGTCTGCCAGGGATAAAGCACATTGATTGGGAGAAATAAAAGATCCAATCACCATCTTGAGCCGGGAAGCCAGCAACTTTGCAAGGATTTTGTAAGGCCCTCCAATCAAACTGATAGGACGAAAGTCGTTGAAGGAGGCAGCCCCAGCAATTTTAGGGATGAGAGCGATAAAAGAAGATCTGAGGTCCTTTGAAATTCTGCCTCTATCATAAAATTTGGATAGGAACAGCAAGAAATCCTCTTTGATGATGTCCCAGAAATGGTGAAAAAACCGGATAGGGAATCCGTCAGGACCAGGAGCATTGTCTCCTTGGAGAGAATCAATCGCAGCTTTGGTTTCTTCCTGGGTGAAAGGGGTTTCCAATGAACTAGCTTCAGACGGTGAGAGGGAGGGGAAATGGAGATTGTCGAGACGGGGCCAGTCCCACTGATCACCTTTGAGAAGACCATTAAAGTGTGCAATTGCCTCAGATTCAATCAGGACTTGATCGTCGGTACGAGTACCATTGATGACAATATTGGTGATCTTGTTGACACTGGAGTGAATACTAGCCAATCGGTGAAAAATTTTCGTGTTTTTGTCACCTTCTTTGATCCACTTAGCGCGGGATTTTTGCTTCCAAGAAATCTCCTTTTCACGCACTCTCGCGGACAAATTCTCAATAAGCTGAATTCTTCTTGCCCTTGTTTCTGACGACATTGTAGTCTCTTCAGCTTGCGAGTCAATGGACTGAATTTCAGAAATAATTGATTCCGTCTCTCCTTCTTTGATCAGCCACTCTGACTGCTTCCACTGCTTAAGCTTATATTTTAAGGATCTGAGTTTGCAACTGAGACTATGACCAGCAAAGCCTTTGACCTGGAAGCTGCCCAGCAATCAGAAACCAACTTGGAGAAGCCCAGGATTTTAAGCCAAGAAATGTCAAACTTAAATGGCTTAGGAGCCCAATTCAATACCTCAGTAGATAAGATGATCGGCCAGTGATCAGAAGTAGTGCAGGGGAGAATAGATTGCGAGGCTGGGGGGAAGAGATCCGACCATTCAGGAGAAATGAGGAAGCGATCCAGCCTAGACAGCGACGGGACAGAATGCCCGTTTTTCCAAGTGAACCACGCTCCAAGCAGGGGGAAGTCGAGGAGATTATTATCATCAATCCAATCAAAAAAGGCTTTCATTGCTGGTTTCGGTCTTGAGGAGGGAAACTTTTCGTCAGTGTATCTAATGGTGTTGAAGTCCCCTACAAAACAACACCGGCCCTGGAATTTTTGTCTGCTTTCAGACAGCTCCTCCCAGAAAGAATTCCTCTCAGCTTCAACCGTAAGGCCGTAAACAAAAGAAATAAGAACGGAGATGCCTTCGGCAGTGTCCTTGAGAATAACCGAGATGGAGAATCTCCCAGACCACCATTGCTGCATAACCCAACAGTCTGATAACCAGGCGATTAGAATACCACCTGCCACAGTGATAGCATCGAGAGATACCCAGTTAGTATCATTTTCCTTCCAGATGGATCACATCAAGCAATTATCGAACTGTTGAACCTTTGTTTCTTGAAGATAGACAATATAAGGTTTATATCTACTGCAAGAGTCCTTAGTAAGCGCTCTCTTCTGCTTAGAGCCCACACCACGCACATTACACGACATAATCTTCATAGAAGCACCGAACTGCCCTGGTCGTCCTGACGCCCAGCTTCAGAAAATATGGAAGCTGGAATATCCGAAGACGATTCGAAGCAGTGGAGCTCTCTAGAGCTACACGATCTGGAGGGACGTTTTCTGGGGGTGTTATGCACAAACACATTGGTCTCCCTCTTAATTCAAAACAGTGGAACAAGGCAATGTAATCTTCGGGACAGTCCCCGAAGGAGAGACCTAACTTCCTGCCCACACGGTTCATGGCATCCCTAATCCACTTCTTGTTGTGGATGGAATCTGCGAGCTTTGCCCTACTTACTTCTGCGATCTTCTGAATATCAGAAGCATCTTCCTGAATTTCTGAGTGCCCATCTCTAATTTGGAGAGGCTTTGCGTCGATGGCATCCTCTCTCGGCCCTTGTTGAAACAGGTGATAAGGTGCTGGTCTGACCATTTAGAGATAACTGACGGGTGGGACGGCGAATTGCAAGACGACTGATACTGGGAGTGTGAGAGATCTTCTTCGTCTGAATAGCCCTTTGAAGAGGGGTCGAAAGGGACCAGATCGAGGCTTAGCGAGGCGTTTGGTGGTGGGGAATATCGAGAGAGTTAGGATGGGGCAAAAGAAAGGTCCAGAAGTTCCGGTGAAGAGGGACTGAGAAAATCCTGTCGTCGCCGTGGGAAGCAGAAATGAGGAGGTTAAGGTCTAGAGGGTGAGGGAAAGGTAGATTAAGCGATGAAGGGAGAGGTTGATTGGGCGGAGGGTAGAAGGCTTGGATTGGCGATGGGGGTGGGGCTAGGATAGGATTTAGAGAGGTCTCTAGGTCGGGAGAATCCAGGCTATGAGAGTAAAGACCGACCCTGGAGAGGATCGAAACTAGTTCAAGGAGAAGCTGATGACACCCGATGGGTAGGCGCCACTTGGCACAGATGGAGAGCCAATCCAAAAGGCTCAGTAGGTAGAGAACTAGCTTTGGAAGAAGCATCGGGGTCCAAACCTAACCAAACGCACGATGGAGGGCATGTAGGATCGCCATCTGATGACCGATCGAGAGCTACAGTGATGAATGCTCCTAGTTGCATGTCACCCTTCCCATAAGACAACAGTCACCTTCAGTGTCTCAAGAGAGCAGGCTCACCTAACAAGAACCCGGACGTGGCGCCATCACTGTCGCTGGCTGAGGACCTGCCTCGGAGTTAAGAATGTTCCGGTAGGCAACGTGGCGCACGCGGGAGAGAGGACTCGGGAGTCGATACACTCTCGGGCAGACAGATGCCACGTGTAGGGCTAAGACGCGGACAGCTGTTCGGCGCATTAATGGATCCCGCAGCAATGCAGGAGTCACCGATCAGTGCTCCACGGGAGCATGGAACCCATACACCATCTTCCTTCTGCAAACCCAAGGATGCGAAGGTGGGATCTTCACGCAGTTTCCAAAAATCACCATATCTTGGAGCGTAAGAGCCCATCGACTCCACTTGCAGAGGCAGGAAGATACTTCTGTAACCCACCTTGACTGTGATCTGCTGAGGGAGGAGGCTTCCCTTGTGCTTCCTAATCCTGATTCTACAAACTGCCATTTCTTCCCTATTCTTTGTCTTCGGATCAATTTCAATGAATGATCCTATGAGAGAGGCCACAGAGATGAAGAAATCCACTATCCATAACTCTAAGGTGGGATCTTCATGCAGTTTCCAAAAATCACCCCATTACATAATTACAATTATGAGCCCACATATGAGTAATGAATCTAATAATGAGTTGATGAGACAATTACGTAAACAGATTAAGGCCCAAAATTCATGCAATCCATGGGATTCATCCCACTAATGCATATCCCTAATCATTATACACCATTTCCATCAAGAAACTTCAATACCATTATTATGTAGGACCGATGCATGAACCAAATATGATGTGAAATCAAGTAGCAAAATTAAGGTAATTTAAATTATAAAAATAAATAAATAATAAAAAATAAATAAATAAACATAAAACTTGCCATTGCCATAAAAAATACCAAGAAAACCAAAAGAATATCATGCATAATCCTAACCTAGGTTACCAAACATCGTCGTACAAGATTATCAAATAAATGAAACTAGGATCTAATGGATGTAGGGACATCCAGTTAGCATAGGGAAAAGCTTATTTCAAAGTAGAAGACATAATACTACCTAGGGTGAAATTAGGGTATAGGAAATTAGGGAAATCTTGGAATTAGGGTTTATGGAATCGAATTGGGTGAAGGGAATAAAGGGTTTAAATGTTAGGATATGGGATTTGAGGTTTAAGATAGAAGGGGTGTAAGGATTTTGAGTTAATTGAAGAATGGGAGGAGTTAGAGTTTGGTAATTTGAGAAAATAAGAAAGTTGGGGATTTCTAGGTTTAGGTCTAGGGTTTAGGAAAAGGAAGAAGAGAGTTTTGCTTCAAGGGTGATGGGAAACCAAAGAGGGACAAAGGGTGTCCGTAAGGTCAACCCAGGAGATTCACACGTGTGGCCGTACGGTCACACGTGTGGCTAGATTTGTAAGGGTTTGGGACTTTTAAGATTTGGCTCCTTGATTGGTATGGGAAAGTAGGGTTTAGAAGAAAGATGAAGATTTGGGGATGGAGAAGATCGAACAACCATGAAGAAATACCTCGTGGAGAATGAATGGATGATGATGTAGGGATAGATGGAGACCTCGCACCAACGTTGATGAAGATCGGCTTCACACCAATCTCTCTTCCAAATCACATAGAAGTTATCTTCGAGTCTCATGAAGATGGAAGACGAAGAAGAAAGCAAGAGCTTTTCTCTTTTTCTTTTTCTTTTTTTAAATCAAAAAATCCAATTGGCGAGAGGTCACACCTTTTAGCTCCAAGAATTTTCAAAATTTACAAATAACACCCTGTCTTATGAATTTTAATAAAATGGCTCTAGTCTAATGAGAATCTACTAAAATCACTAATAAAGGTGTACAATCATAAAATAATCAAAACTAAATCCTAAAAGATGATAAAATCTAAAAACTAATGTGGACAATCCATGATCAATGGCTCGATCATGTGATCCACGCGATCCAATGGCCCGATTGTCACGTCCCTCCGATCTAACAATCTAGATCACTCCATAAAGCAGCCCATGTGCATCTTCCCAGTATGGGGTCTTCCAGATGCTTGCACATGCACATGGGGTCTTCAACATGATCACAGGTACTCACATAGCCACAGGGAAATCGGTGCGGCCCTCCTCCTCTTCTAATACGTATACGAAGGTGTACGTGAAGTGATATCTTCATCACATTATCATCATCTAGGCCTTATACCAACTACTTGTGGTCAATTACACAAATCTTGTTCATGACCACCATATTCTCAATCAGATCATAGGTCCTCAAGTATTTTCTTACTACATCCACCAACATACTTTTGGGCCTTTCCCTTGCCCTCTTAAAGCCTTCAACTTGAACGAAATCACTCCTAACTAGTGCAATTCTTGGTCTCCGTTGCACATGGTGATACCGTGTGAGTCTACTTTTCATCTACTAATTGCCTATTGGTGCTACTCCTAAGTTCCCTCAAATACATTCACTTCTAATTCTATCCGTCTTGCCACTCATTTCAGCTACACTCATCTTATAAACATGTTATTCCTTGAATGTCCAACATTCTGTTTCATAGAGCCTAGATGGTCTTATAGATCCTATAAAATTTCCCCTTTTATTTCACCAGCAAGCACAATGAAATAATACTCTATAGGCACATCTCCACTTCATACATTCAGCTCTAATTCTACGAGCAACGTCCTTCTCAATCTCTCTACTCTCCAAAATTATTGATCCAATATATAGAAAATGGTCATTTTGGGGTACTTCTTGGTCTACAATCTTAACTAATTCCTCATTTACACTCCTATTATTACTAAAATTGCATTCCTTGTACTTTGTTTTCTAGAGGAATATATGTATTTTTGTCACCTTTTTGTCTCTTGTGTGTGCATGAACCTTTTACTATGGCATGCAATGTACAATATACCTTTGTCAAAAGTATTGTGGGTTCACACATTTTGGACCTTGGGCCCCTTTAGGCTTTGGTTTGTTCTTTAGTTTTAGTTTAGGCCTAAGTTTAGGCCCATGTGAATGTGTTTTAGTTAGTCGTTAAGTAAGGAGAACAATTTTGCAGTGTTTTCGGTAGCGCTTGTAGCGTAGCGTAGCTAAAATGCTACATAGCATATGCAGGTAGCGTAACTCCTTGGTAGTGTAAGCTACAGAGCATGTAGTGTAGGTAGCATATGCTACTTGAGATCTCATTTAAAAAAATTAAAAAAAAAAAAAAGTTTTTCTTCTAATGCTAGTTTAACACCTATTTTTAAATGGTGGTGACTCACCCCCATCACACTCACTACATTAGATCAATTCGGACTATCCAAATTGTGGTCCATATCGTGGATAGAGCACTTAGATCAATCCAGACCATCCAAATTGTGGTCCATATTGTGAATTTGTGATGTTTGAATAAATTTATTAAAAAAAAAAAAAAAAAAAAAAAAAAAAAAAAGAGGTCACACTTGGAGGTGTCTGAAGGTAGAGAGACAGAGACATTTTGCATGGGAATATGTGGTTGATGATCTAGATTCGCTATCAAGAACTCATATGAATTATGCATTTTGTAAATTTTATCATAATTTTGTATTATTTTAATTAAAAAATAGTGAGTATCATGTAACTTACATTACACACCATAAAGGGCCAAACGTTATGTTATACGCTACACGCTATTTAAAACACTGCAATTTTGTAATTTCAACTGTAATGAGTCCAGCCCTAATAAAATAAGATGGCAAAATGTGAGGAGGCTTGCATGTGAGCAGTTGTTTCTCCCCTCTTCTTCTCTTTGCCTTTTCTTTTATTTTCTCCATCTTGCTCTTTTCTTCTCCCTAGTTTCTATTAAAATAATCCTTCTTTCCCTATTTCACATCAAAACATGTAAACCCATAATACTTTTAACAACCTTGTTAATATTTAAGAGGATGTTAGTCTATTGGGATTAACTACGCAAACACTGCCCTAATCCACCCATTCTCTATTATCCATTCCCTTACCCCGCCCTTTACAAAAAAGAAAAGAAAAAAATTATATATATATATATAAACCGGTATTAAAGTAGGTTTGTAGAGATGATCGCATGCACTGCTGATGTCAACAGTGTACAGTGAAATGACCACTTAATGCTGAAATGGGATCTAAAAGGGGATGAATTTATAAGAATATTGGTGTTTTTTTCACAATGTTTGGGTAGTATTTGATAGTATTTTGTTGAAAATAGACATAATTAAAAAAAAAAAAATCCAGATTTCCTGTGTTTTGGAGATTGTTGTCTCTTAGCAATCCCCCAGATCAAACACTACTTTATTTCATTGAGATTCGAAGGAATGATGGTATTATTTATGGAAGAGTGTTGCCATACAACCTAGTTTTTGGGCCCTTCCTATGTTCTTTAATTGAGCACTTACTTTTTGTCGGTAGTTGATTGATGTGTTTGGGGTTGTGTACCCCCGGATGTCCACTGCAGGGCAGCATGGTGTGTTTTAGTAGTCATATTCTATTGGCTGTAGTCATTTTGGCTTTATCTGGGTATCATGGAGAGAACCTCCCCCAACTCCAGTAATGTTGCAAGCTCGTTGATGATTCCAAGGAGAATCATTGTACCTGGTATAGGTGAGCTTCTAGGATGGCAGATTACTTTAGTTAAGTTTGACGGAGAGAACTATTTGGCATCATCCAAATCAGCTTGTATGTTTATTGGAGTATGAAAAAAATTAGGTTACCTGGATGGGACCATTGTGGAACCGAAGAAGTTTGACCTTGATGACTTTGGTCATGCTCATTGTGATGTGGGACATGGGCATACGGATTTAGGTTAAGGTCAGAACAACCTATTCAATGATAAGAGGAATAGACTAGTATACACTTGTTGTGGTCATCCCAAACATATGAGAGATACTTGTTGGAACTTAGTTGGTCGACCACCAAGGAAGACCTATGTTGCTACTATTGATGCCATAGGAGTTCGGGATGAATCTCAAAAATATGATTCTTCAAGTGACACTCATAGCACTCCAACTAATTGTATATCTCCATCATTGTCTGGCACATTTAGAAGTGTGCCACCTCCTCTTATCCAAGTTGTCCTTCCTCATTAGGCATATCAGCATCTGCTCATCTAGTGTCCACCTCTTCTCCTAGTATGTCTTGGATCATTGATTCTAAGCTTCCGATCATATGTCCAGTATGAACTCTCAATTTTTATCTTATTTATTATTGTCCCTATCAGATAGTTATGTTAAAATCGCTGATGATTCTTCTACTCGAGTGGGTATGGGAAACATCTCCAAAATTGTCATATAATTTATTATCTATGAGTCTATTTTTACTAAGCCTCTAGACCTAGTATAACTTTTTACTCATCATTGTCTCATTCAAGGCTTAAAGACTAGACAGAGGGTTGGGGGTGGCCATGGGCGAAGCGGCCTCTTATCTTTTTGAACTAAAGGATGGTGCTAGATCCGCCTACCAAATATTCAATTGTGCTAGATCTAATACTGACCCGATTATGTACTAGCATCGTCGCTTAGGACATTCCAATATCTAATGGTGCATGTGAATTATTATAAGATGCATGCCAACTTGCTAAATTTGTCACTCTACAGGAAACTCTAATGAAAATTGAGATACTCCTTTTAATCTTATTCAATCTGATGTGTAGGGCCTCTCTCCTATTCCTTCTGTTTTTGTCCTACAAGTACTATGTCTCATTCATTGATAACTGCACTCAAACTACATAGGTCTACCTTAATGAAACAAAACAATGAAGTTTTCTTTATTGTTTAATTTTTTTCATAATCTGGTCACCAATCAATTCAATGCCAAAATAAAAATATTACTTTCAGATAAGGGTGGTGAATACATCCCACCACCTTTTGAAACAAAATGACATCGAGTCTTAGACCACTTGTTGATGTAGGACAATTAACCACTTGCTCTAAAATCTCGAACTGATAGACCATGGCGAATCAATCCCTTATCTCATAGCCTAGGCCCCACATCTCATATGTTGGGACCTCGGCCAAACCCCCCTCGTGGGCCTACCCCACACGGGCCGGGCCTGCCCCACACGTGCCGCCTGCCCCGAGTGTGCCCTTGTATCCCACAGGCAACCCCACTCGAGTCTGGTGTGAAAATGCCCTTGCATTAATCACCCCTTGTGAGGAGTCTCGAACACGAGACCTCCCACTCTGATACCACTTTGATGCTGGACAATTAACCACTTGCTCTAAAAGCTCGAACTGATAGAGCATGGCGAACCAATCCCTTATCTCATAGCCCAGGCCCCACATCACATGAGTTAGGACCTCGGCTGAACCCCCCTCGTGGGCCTCAAATCACACGGGTACCGCCTCACACGGGTGAGGCCCGCCTCACATGAGCCACCTGCCTCGCACAGGCCGCCCACCCCGTGTGTGCCCCTGCATCCCACAGGCAACCCCACTCGAGCCCAGTATGAAAATGCCCCTGCATTACTTGTCCTTATCAAAGTGTTTTGTATCCGTTACGACACACCCGTAAAGGTCGATATGTATAGGTAATGGCCATGACCATTACGCAATACAGGGGTGAAACGGGACAGTTGGTTTTTTTAGGCCGTATCAGTCGTTACAGTGGTCATAAAGGCCGTTATGGGGCATAACGACTGTTACTCCCATAAAGGTCAAAAAACGACCTCTTTTTTTCTATTTAAATAAAAATTTCTCATTTTTTCACTTTTCTCATTCCAAAAACTCCCCTAGGTCATTTTACAATTGATTTCGACCACTCTTATTGTAGTTTTTAATATTAAAACCATAGATTGAAGGTATTTGAGCGAACAGAACCTCCAAGGGCCATTTTTTAAAATTGAAAAAGTAGTATTAGTTTCTAGTTTCTAGTTTTAGTGCTTAATTGTGATTTGTAAACATTAGAGACTTATAATAATGTTCACAAATTCACTAGACAGCTTGATACAATACTCTCACCAAAGAGTGGACCATTACACTACCATAAACATGTTCAAAACAAAAAATGAATACATACTTGGAATATTTACATTATTTTGGATTTTCTAGATATTTTTTCAGAAATTTTTGAACAAATCTAAATTTTCAACCGTTATGGGTTAGTAACGGCCGTTACACCCCCGTATCGGTAATGGTGGTGACCATTACGGCCACCGTTATCGATACGGAATACCTTGGTCCTTATACTCTAGAACAAATTGGGGTAGTTGAAAGCAATGTTTTCCTTATCATAATTACGTGATGTATCACACCCTTCGGATACCGGGACATATTAGTTATCAAATGGGATATATCGGTTGTATCACGTAATGTATCGTTGTTGTTGGGAAAAATGGGGAAATTTGTTGAAATTTTCAATGAAACTTTAGAGATTGTTAAAAAAGACATCAATTAATGCTTAGAAATCAAAACATTACAAAAAAAAAAAGGTGCACAAAATAGGTTTCCTTTGTATGGGGGTCCTAATCTATGCATCGTTTGAACGAACTGAAGCAATTATATCCAAAGTCCATTCATATATTTTATAAATGTAAGAAGACGTGTGTGGAAACATAAACAATACATTCAAAAGAAAAAGAAGAATCACTAGATCAGGTTACATACATGTTTGATTTTGTGTTTGGATGCAAAGATTGCAACTGATTTGTGAGAAATTGAGAAATTTCGATTTTTCCCAATTTTCTGCAATTCGGCCCATCTCCCCCAAATCTCGAAATTGAAGCTCCAAGTCCATGATTTTTCATGCAAAACATGAACAATCATGGATTTGTAACCATCACCAATTCAACATGATTTACCAAAAAAAAAATCGAAAATTGAAAATGCTCACTAGATCGAACTATCACACAGGTAGGATACAAGATATATCATTGGATATATCAGCCAATATTTTCAATACTAAAATCATTAGTTCAAAGAAAGAATAGACAATTTCTTAAAGTGGCGGGTACCCTTCTTCTCGAAATAAATGTCCCTATGAATCTATTGGCTGATGTTGTCTTAAGTGTTGCCAATTTAATAATTGCATGCCCATATGTATCCTTTGAGGCAAGACACCCATTCCAGTTTTGCAACCGGAGAAACGCATTTTTGTTCTCCTCAAGATTTTGAATGTGTTTTGTTCATATTCCTCATATGTATCAATTGAGATAAATTAGATGCTAAGGCAGTCAAATGTACCTTTATAGAGGTTATTCTTGTAAACAAAATGGACAAGTGTTACTCCCCAATATAAATTAAATGTCAAGGCAGTCAAATGTATCTCTCTAGGTTATTCTTATAGAACCAAAGCACATAAGTGTTACTCCCTCGGAATCTTAGGCAAAAAGTATGTCTCAATGGATATCAAAGTCTATTGATGCTCTAAAAAAATCTATTGATTTTACTTCTAAGCAGGAGCACTCAGTGTGTCCTTACCGTTTCCGATGTCTGACTTTCCCTTAACTACTCATATTGCTCCTTTGTCTACCTCTCTTTCCTATGAATCTCCTCTTTCACAAGCCGAGGGCATGAAGACGTTTGTTAGAAGAAAACGGATATGCACTTCCCTCCTAACAACCCTTTCCAATCCAATGCTCTAGAAGCATGCATGCCTTCTCATGGTGATTCCCTTGATGTTTCCATCACATTAAGCAAAGGCAAGTGATCATGCATTGCCCATCCTCTTGCCAATTTTATTTTGTATTGCTCCAGTTCCCCATTTTATTGTGTATTCCTTTCTAATAATGTCTGTCTCAGCCTCTTCTAGCACTCACTAGGTTTCATTGCTTCTTGCTGGGAAATGCCATGTTGGATGAGATGAGTGCTCTAGAAAAAACATAGACAGTGGATCTTGTTCTGTTGCCTCCTGGGAAGAAGGTAGTTGGATATAAATGGATTTTCAATATCAAGCATAAACCCAAGCAAAGTCAAACGATAGAAAGTTCACCTTGTAGCGAAAGCTTTTACTCAGACTCTTAGTATCAACTTTCATAGGACATTTGCTCCTGTCACCGAGTTAAATTTTATAGTATGTTACTTTCCTTGGCCATAAATTTTCCATGGCCTCTCCCCCAATTGGATATCAAAAATGCCTTTCTCCACAAAATTTTGCATGAAGAAGTGTACATGTCTCCTACTCTTGGCTTTCTCCCAACTATGGCGTGTGGATCTCTCTGTAAACTTCACAAGGCAATCTATTGTCTTAAGCAATACCATGGCCTGGTTTGAGCGCTTTCATCATGCACTAGAAAAGTTTGGCTATTCTCAAAGTAATGTCGATCATACACTTATTCAAGCATTCTATGGATCTTTCTATTGTCATTGTCTGTGCAGATGATACTATTGCCATGGGAGATGATGTTGTAGCTATATAGTAATTGAAGTCACCTCTTGGCATAGAGTTAGACATTAAAGACCTTGACCGTTTTTGCTATTTGTTAGGAACTAGGGTTGCCCGATCTCTACACAACATTATGATCTCCCAACGGAAGTATACTCTTGACCTTCTTTGATAATGTGGGCTTCTTGGTGCTCGGCCAATGGATACTCTATTGAACAAAATCACCATCTCCAATATGATAACGGCCAGACTCTTCCTGATGTTGGGCATGTGTATCAACGCCTAGTCGACAAACTAATCCATTTGACCATTACTCATCTTAATATTGTTGTGCCATCAACATTGTGAGTCAGTTCATGCATGCCCCTTGTACCTATCACTTAGATGTTGTTGATAGCATTTTGAAATTTCTCAAAGGATCTCCAAGGCGTGGTATTCTCTACCTAAGCATGATCATCTTCATATTGAGGCTTACACCAATGCGGATTGGGCAGGATCTTCTGATCATAGGTCTACCTCTGGTTACTACACCCCGGTTGGGGAGATTCTCATGACATGGAAAATAAGTTGGTTGCGGTGGCTCACTCTAGTGCTAACTGAATACAGGTTAGGGGTCATGGTTTCTATGAACTATTTCAGTAGAAGACCTTGTTCACCAAGTTGGGTTTTCCAATTTCTTCTCCCATGGCTCTTAATTGTGGTAATCATGTTGGTATCCACATCTCCCTTAACCAGGTTTACCATGAATGCACCAAAGCACATTGAGGTTATTGCCATTTTATATGGGAAAAGGTGGCGTCGCAATATGTTTGCATGTCCTATTTGAAGTTGGATGATCAAGTTGCAAATTTTAAACCAATGGGATTGGTCAACATCACTTGCATGTCTTCCAAATTGGTCATGATCAATATCTATGCTCCAAGTTGAGGGGGAGTGTAGAGGAATCTATGTATTTTTGTCTCCTTTTTGTCCCTTGTGTGTGTTTACCTTTTTCTATGGTATAAGTGTACAATATACCCATTAATATTTAAGGAAGAGTGTCAATCTATTGGGACTAACCAGTGTTTGAAATATCGGTATCGTGTTACGTATCACATCCTTGGGATACAGATACCTATCGGTTATCGCACGGGATATATCGTTTGTATTGGGTAATTTATCGCACTTTTTGGGAAACATTGGGGGAATGGTTGATCTTTTCAATGAAACTTCAAGGATTGTTTAAAAATACCTTCATACACACTTTTAAATCATAACATCTCAAAAAAGAAGTGCACATAATAGGTTTCCTTTGTATAGGGTCCTAAGTTATGCATTGTCTGAGTAAACTAATGCAACCATATTCAAATTGAATGCATAACATTTAGAGTGTACGTGATGATCATTTCATCAAACACTCCAAAATACTTCAAAATTAGTCTCAATTAGCAACTAGTTGAAGGAAATTTTTGAAAAATATATATATATATTTTTTATTAATTTCTAATTTAAAATTATTTTATTTTTCGAAAATTGACAATGACTCAACAAATCAGCCGATCAGCCCTCATACATGCTTGATTTCATGTTTGGAGTGCAACATTGCAAGCAATTTGGGAGAAATTAGGAAATATTTGAATTTCCCCAATTTCCCCCAAAGCGGACCACCTAAGCTCAAATTTCAAAATTATGGTGTATGTGATGATCATTTCATCAAATACTCCTAAATACTTCGAAATTAGTCTCAATTGACAGTTGGTTGAAGGAAATTTTAAAAAAAAAATGTGAAGAACCAATGGATATTGAAATCAAAGTTCCAAGTCCATGATTTTTCATGCAAACATGAAGAACCAATGGATTTGCAACCATTTGACATTGATTTAACATAATTTCAACCAAAAAAAAAAAAAAGGATCGAAAATTGAAGATGCTCACAGGATCGAACATGTGGGATATATCAGTACTACCTATGCGTTTCGTATCGTATAGGTGGGATATAAGAAATATCGTGGGATATATTGGCCGATATCGTCAATATTTAAAACATTGGGACTAACTACTCTAGTATTACTCCAATCCATCCTCCGTCTTTCTTTTTTTTCCCTTCTTCTCTTTCTCCCTCCTCTTCACCTCTCTCCCCATCTCACCCCTCCCTACTTGTTTTAGGCTGACTAATTTTAAAACCTTCGTATTCTAAAGCATTACTCTATAATTCTAGCTTTTTGTTTACCCCTTCCTTGCCTGGTCAATCAAAACTACATCATCTACAAATAATATACTCCACGAGACTTTTTCCTAAAAATTCTGCTTAAATTGTCCATAACCAATGCAAAAGGATTCAGGCTCAATGTCAACCCCTAGTGCAAGCATATAATAATGGGAAACTCACTAGTCTCTGCACTAGTGGTCCTCACATTTGTTACAACTTGCTCATACATATGCTTGATCATGTCAATATGTCCTCTTGAAACTCCTTTCTTCCCAACACTCACCAAATTAACTCTCTAAAGGACCCTGTTGGGTACTTAGCCTTGAAGCATTTCTCTAAGTCAACAAAGACCATTTGGAGACCCTTCCTCCTCTCCCTACATTTCTCCATCAAATGTCTAAGTAGGAAAATACCTTCAATGGTCAACCTTCCTTGCATGAACTCAAACTAATTTTTGAATGCATTCATCTCATGCCTTAATCTTTGCTCAATCACTCTCATAAACTTTCGTAGAATGAATTTTAATCCCACGATAGTTAGCACAGCTCTATGTCTCCTCTATACTTATCAATAGGTACCACAGTACTTTCCTCCATTTGTCTGGCATTTTCTTCAATCTTCCACTCTTTTTTAATAACTCTATCAACAAAAATAAGCTACTATCTCACATGCACTTCCAATCCTCTACTAGTATACCATCTGGTTGAGGGCTTTTCCTGACTTCATCTTTCTCAAAGCTTCTTTCACTTAAAAATTTCTCAAATTCTTCAAGACATTGGAGGAAAAAATTTTAAAATAAAATTTGGATAAATAATGTCGACCAATTTTGGATATACTTGAACGGCCCTGAAAACAGCCAGAAATCCGTGCAATCTGTGGAATTCATCCAACCCACATCTGTAAGCAATTATAAAACACTTCCCTCAAGAAATTTGGGGGGTGGGGAAATCAGATTAATAGTAATCAGTTCACTATTCATCCCAAAAATAGTCAAAAAATTGCCAGAAGTGACCAAAATTATTTTAAAAAATAAATAAATCAAAACCACTGTAAAGTTATTAATGCATCAATTTAAGAAACATTTAAAGAATAAAAAATCACCAGAATTAAAATTAAAATTTTAAAAAATAAATAAAACAGTGAGTCGAAAAACAAATAAAAAAAATTGATGCAAATATACCCAAATTGAACACAAATCTAGCAAGATTTGTTTGATTTGGTCTTATTATGTTGAATACACACACATAACAAACCCAACGAGGTTTGGGCGAGCAGCCATCACCGTGGGTTTGCTCCCTATAGGTGTGGGTTCGACTCCCCTCCTTGGCATTACCCAATACACGTGCTTGTGGATGATTGCGTGTATCCGGAGGGAATAGTCTTGCCTCAAAAGGGGCGGGGACACCCTGTGTCTTAAAAAAATAAAAAATAAAAAACACTTTGGCCAATATAGTGATACAGCCATTTCACCCTCATAAGGGAGTAACCACTCATGATGATAGATGATAGATGCTGGCCACACTTTCATTCATTATTCTTCATGCCAACCAGTGGATGAACTAGAGAAATAACTATTGTATCTAAAGTTTATATGGACTAATCAAGAAGTACCAGATTGATATGTCTACCATATTTTGACTAACAATTCAACAGCTTAACTTCTCAACGGGGTAGTCAAATCTGTCATTCTGTTTAGCAGTAACTTTACATGCTCACTGATTGTCTGCATGGCGAAAAGATGACACTCTGAATCCGAGTAAACAAGGCTACTTACAACTATGAGACGAAGATACCTGTTGAAAGTTTTCACGGTCTATTATTGAAGTCCTCTCACTCAATAGCAAGTTGATGTAGTTAGACCGAGGTGTGGATGTAGACTGTGGATACTGCGAAGTAATGCTTTCTGTTGATGATGAAGACATGAGCTGATCTGGCATCAGGACACTACTTGTTTTACATGACATGGATGGCAAACCCTTCAAATCATTCATGATTAAAGAATTATCAACTTCTGGAAGGCAGCCGATCATATCTCCAGAAAATCCACGAGACAAATTACTTGGCTTTGGAGATGTGCCATCAGAAGATTCAGCTATACTTGAAGTAGATGCCCTTGCAATCTCAGGACTTCCTATTCCTTCCGAGTCTGAGCTTTTCGGTGTACAGGATTGCAGGATCTTCTCAAGAGATTCAGCAACCCTCAGAAGCCGCTGGTTAATGCTTAAGCCCTTTATGTCACATCTATCAGCAATTGTACAGACTCTGGAGTGATCTTCCACATGTACAGTTGGAATTTCAACCTCACAAATTCGACAAATAATTGAATGCTCATCAGAAATATTCTGCTGACCTCCACAGTAACCAGAAGAAACTTTTTGGGGAACTGACAAAGTATCTGATGGATTTACTAAGCCTTCAGAAGGGCATTCTGGAGCATTTGGGTTTTCAGTATGTTCATGTGAATCTGTTTTCATTTTATCCAGTCTCTTTTTAGAGGCGGCATCATTTGTGTCATGGCCTTTTTTCTTCTGACTCATTTCAGCTGGGGATGGGAGTTTCTTCCAAGAAGATATGCGTTCTCTACTTGCTGATGAATCAGTACTTCTAGCAGTGTCACCTTCTGCTTCTTCCTGCCCATGGGACTTCCATGTGGGTTTTTCTTTCGAATCCTTACTGTTTGTTGACTTTTTGATGCCCTGGTGTTCACCTCCAAAACATTGTTCTGGATAGACTCCCAAATCACTAAGTTGATGAAGTCCAAGAATGTGCTCATCCTCGGTTAAGATGCCCTCCTTATAGAACTGTATCAGACGGGTGCATCGAGTAAGGATGAAAAGAATGCGTGCATGGAGTTGCTTCAAGGTCCCTGTCGGCAGCTCTTGACGGCGATCATCTAATTTTTGAACAATTGTCTCACACTTGGACCAGAAATCAGTAGGAGACATCGTAGCACAAAGTCGGGCTACAACCAACAAATCTTCCAAAGTTTCTTTCCACTCGGGATGAACCTCTGCATTTTTTTCAAGCATGCCAATCAAGTCTCCGGCAAAACAAGCTAAATCCGAATTAACTTCTTCTTTTAAGCAGTGAAACTTTGACCTAATAATTACCATGAGCTCCTGCAAGAAACCCATCTAATCAGCATAAAATCCATTACTTGCACAAAATATAGCAATAGTTACAAAGATGGTGTGAGAAAATACTCTCACAAGAACTGTGACACGAGTAAGAATCCAATGTCAATGAGTAAAATACATTGAACTTTGTCTGATAAATGGGAGCAAGATTGCTAAGGACATATTTGGACACCATGGACTCCATGCCAAACAATGGAAAAGGAAAAGGGTTTTCCTTTGATGTAAGAATTTGTGTTGTTTGGATAGCAAAAAAATGGGTGGATTCCACCCAGCAACATTACACCTTTCCATATTTTAGATTCTTCGCACAAGAAACTAGTTGAGTATTGTGAGAGGAATACGGGATTTTCTTGCAATCCAAACAAGAACTCAAAGTTGGGATTCATGTTTTCATAGTTCTCATGGAAATCATCATTGGATAATTATTGCTTTTCCTTTCTTTTCTGTTGGATTCCATGTATCCAAACATGTCCTAAAGGAATTTGAAGAAATATGCAATCAAATAAATTGAAAATATTGTATAAACTGGACATTACCTCTAGATGGTTCAATCCACGAGGCTTCCAAATTGGAAAAGGGCGTACTCCTTTAGAATTTAGCTCGTGAGAAAAGCTCTTGACGTCAGCAGTTCTCTTCCTGCGGCCACTTGTAACCCTCAATATGGCCTGAAAACGTGGAGACTGGATTCCCTTTGCAACATCATAGGTGACATGATGACCCTGCAAGACAGTACTACAAAGTTACATTCATGGGACCAATATCATGATGAGAAACTATGGACTGAGATGCAAGTGACAAAAAGAAGAAGAAGTCTGCCATGGGAAGATGTAGCCTGTTTTGCTCAATTACAATAGATAGCTAGACAAGATCACTACCTCAATCTCTGGATGGGGCAATAATCTGCCCTTAAGGGATTTGGACTGAGCCCATGCACTCTTTTTCCCTGTACATTGTCCTTCAAAACAATCAGCACTATAGTTAAATATATGATTGACCAAGTGTTCACAACAAACCCCAACAGCATTTAAGCAAGCCATGACAAATTTGTTTCTCCCCTATCTGTTTAAAAGTGAAAGAGAAAACTCTAAATAAACATTCGCAAATGTGCAACTAGTTGTTTCTAGTGTAAAATATAAATGTGATAGATTGACAATCAAATAGTCAAAGATAGTCCTAGTTGACATGTCCCCAGCAAACATAAAATGCTTCATATCACAGAAAACAAATTGACAGAAACAAATTACAAAATCCTCTTTTCTTTTCCTTTTTTTTTTTAGAATGAACAAATTAGAAAATCCTATAAGAATTATGAATAAACATAAATTGATCAATTGAGAGAGGATGATGCCCTTGCAGCATATTAGTTTAGCATCTTTGCTCGTGACAGTTTTGCCTCAGACCATTCAAAAGGCAATGAGATTCAAACACTACAGATAAGACAATAGTTTATAGAACTCATCCTCTATACTTTCCTTCTTAATTCCATTTCTCAAACCACTACACTTCTACAGGCAAACATTGCAAAAAATAGAAATAAAAATACTGAACTCCGAGTCCTGACATGGGGCGCAAAAATTGCATGGCCTTGAAACTAAGGGTTGGTTGTCAAAGGAATTATACGGTTCTCGACCACGGTCTACTCCATTTTCAGTTTGTCATGATAGACCCACAGTTAGCAGTGGCAATGGGGTGGGTCGGCCCGTGGGTCAACTAACCCAACCACTTTTGAGGTGGGTTTGGGCCAAGCTAAATGGATAGCATCGAGCTTGGGCTAAAAATATGACCTGTTTAAATGGGTTGGGCTTGGGTTGAACCATACCCCACCCGACCCAACCCAACCCGCACCCCCCATATAAGTTATAAATGGGTTGAGCCAAATGGCCTGACTCCCCAAACCCAAAACCTGAAACAAAATAAATTATAACTTTTTTATATGTATGAACCAATCCATTGTTTGGGCTAGGTTGTGCATAGCCTTAGTGTCATATTCCAATTTTAAACCTGAGTTGGTTCATGGCAGGTTGGGTCAGGTAGAATTGAATGGATTGGGTTTGGTCAGGTCAGGTCAGGTTTGGGCAAGAATTCTTGGTCTGCTTAGTAAATGGGTCGGGCTTGGGCTGACCCCAACCTGGCCTGAACCCCACCCATTGCCTAAACCAAACCCATGGTAGCCAGGTAACCTGATGAAACTCTTATGCAGCACGCTACTTGCCAGCAAGACCAGGTATATGCTAACATAGGATTGGTTCTGTATGTTATAGATGTGTAGGGGTGTACATCGAGTCGAACCGAGTCGAGCTGGCCTCAGCTCGACTCAGCTCGGCCATTGGCTGAAACTTGCCATTGCTCTACATTCAAAGTACCTAATATGAGCAGTTGAGGGAAATAGAAGTTCAACAATGAGTGGTAACATATAAACCACCAGCCAAACATTCCTTGCCACCAGCCACATTTTGTTGAGTCATTTTATCAAACAGTTGGTGAGCAACATCAATGACAAAGTAACTGAGTCACCAAACTGGTTTGATTCGAGCTGGATTCGATCCGAGTCGAGTCGAACTGCTCGAACTCAGCTTGAATTCATTTTCGAGCTAAAAAAAATCAGCTCAAACTCAGCTTCGAACCCAGACGAATCAAGCTTTTACGAGTCAAGTCAAGCGAGCTAACCAAGCTAGCTCGGTTTGTGTACATCCCTGTAGATATGTGAATGTGTGCACCATGCACCATTGCCTATTGAAACAACTTTTGTGATTCGATGAACTTGAACGTATGACGTACCAATACAAGTGTGTCTGGTATGCAGTACAGGGTCTTTGAGGTGAACCTGGCATCCATGATCCAGTCCACACGATTGTAGGGACCCATGGTGGATGGACAATGCCTGAATAATCTTCTTAATAGGATAATTCTAACCTTCAATTAGTGGCCTAAACACAGGCCATTGAGAAAAGAAATACAGCAATGATCCACATTCAACCCAGAAATGCTCAACCTTGGTTGCCTCATCCATGGTGCATCCAAACAGAATACCGTTCTCGATTGCTGAAACATGGGCCCCACTTTTACAAATGGAAAACCCAAGTAGTCCACACATGTCCTTGGGTCAAAGACCCAAAGATCAAAGATCCTCATGATGACCGTCATAAATTGAAGTAGTTACTTAAGGGCCGTTTAGATGGGAGTAAAAGGAGCTACACGGGGGGAATTGGGTGTAAATAAGGGTATATGACATTTGAGATGTGTTTGATGAGAGTAAATGCATGGAAATGAAACAAAATGGGAATAATTGGGCTTGCAAATGGAAGAGAGGATTTGGAAGTAAATGGGGGGAAATGCCTTCTTGAGCTCCTTAGAGAGTTGCACGAGTAAACAAAAATGATGCTATGTACATGTCCGCCATACATGTGGCACGCTAATGATACTCTAAAACAATCTAATTATTGGCCACATCACTAAAATCACATCAATAAAATGATCCAAACCGTCCAAAGGTTGACCATCTAAATGGACGGTTAAAAAACGTTGGCAAGTTGCTTACTTGTAATCCTTTAGGTTGTGGCCCACCCAAGGCTCAAAATTTTCTCTTTTAGCTAAAGTATATATTTCAATGGGCTTATTATAATCATGTAGTAGTTACCAACCATGGTGTCCTACATTGTCCAATCTGCATGTCCACATAGATAAAGCCCCACTGAGGATGGATCAATATCACATTTATACACTGATTTGATATATTAAAGTTAATTTGGGATATCATATATGTTTTTGTAAATATATTAAAAAATTCCAATGCATTTCAATTCCTTCCATTTACTCTCATTCAAACAGAATATTTGGATTTCAAATGCATTTTATTTACTCCATCCAAACACAATTGAGTTAGCCAATTCATTTACCTTCAATTCCATTTCCAATTTACTTCCAATTACAACTTCCAAATCGAGCCCTTAATTAAATTATTTGATTCAGTTCAACAGAGCATCGAAAATGCCCTTTGGGGAAGGTGATTAAAAAACCCACTTTTACAGGGGGGGAAAAAAGGAAGCCCATGCAACAATCCATGGTGCACATCCTCCTCGCACCATGGCACTCATGCATGGCCATCCAAACCACTCATTGAGGATCGTTGGGCCCCACTTAGGCTCACCTTATTTGGTGAAAGTTAACATCAACACTCATGCAAAGTCACGCAAACCATCGCGCATTGTGGACTGCTGGGCCCACTTCAATTCACCTGATGAGGTGAGCACCCACACCCTCGGCGCGTGCTCATCCAAATGGTATGGCACATCTCCGACTAGTGGGGCCCACTTGGGTTCACTTGATGAGAAGAGACCCAACAAAACATGCTCAGATTGAAGGGATTCAAGCCTACTTGATCAACAAGTCGCCCTCAGCCATACATTCCGTGGGGCTTGGGTGGGGGCAAGGCCCTTTACGAAGCCGTGCGGTCACCAAATTGTGAGCCGTGTCGGAAATGTTTTGGATAGGTATTGCACGCAAAAGAGAATCGAAAGAACACGGAATCGTACTCTATTTAGCCTCATTATTGTTCTCCTTAGTCTCGGCCCTAACAGGAGAGAGGCGTGGAGGGGAAGATACAATGCAGGTCGCGCCGGGTGGGGTTCTTTACTGGCATCACCATCTTTGATCTTGATCTTTAATTCCTCGGGCTCAGGAGCAAGGCGGTGGAGCAGCGAAGGGCTGGATCGCGTTTTACTTCCATTTCCAATTTACTTCCATTTACAATTTTCAAATCGAGCCCTTAATTGAATTATTTGATTCAGTTCAACAAAGCATCGAAAATGCCCTTTGGGGAAGGTGATTAAAAAACCGACTTTTACAGGGAGGAAAAAAAAAAAAGGAAGCCCATACAACAAATCCATGGTGCACATCCTCCTCGCACCATGGCACTCATGCATGGCCATCCAAACCACTCATTGAGGATCGTTGGGCCCCACTTGAGTTCACCTCATTTGGTGAGAGCTAACATCAGCACTCATACAAAGTCACGCAAACCATCGCGTTTTGTGGATTTACAAACACAATGTATGAGTTAGCCAATTACAACTGGCCCACCCCAATTACCCACTTTGCAAAAAAGGAATTCACCTTATGAGGTGAGCACCCACACCCTTTGTGCGTGCCCATCCAAATGGTGTGGCACATCTCTGATTGGTGGGGCCCACTTGGGTTCACTTGATGAGGAGAGACTCAACAGAACATGCTCAGATTGAAGGGACTCAAGCCTACCTGATCAACAAGCCGCCCTCAGCCACGCATTCCGTGGGGCCCAGTGGCGGGGCAAGGCCCCACAGAAGCCGTGCGGTCACCAAATTGTCAGTGTCAGCACGCAAGAGAGAATTGGAAGGGCACGAAATCGTACCTGGTCCTGACAGGAGCGAGGCGTGGAGGGGAAGATACAATGTGGGTCGCGTCGGGTGAGGTTCTTTACTGGCATCCCCATCTTTGATCTTGATCTTTGATTCATCGGGCTCAAGAGCAAGGCGGTGGAGCAGCGAAGGGCTGGATCGCGTTCTTATGTGGTTGAGGCTGAGGGAGGTGGCCCCGATTGGGGAGGGAAGATCTTGGCCATTCGTTTCATTGTTGTCATTATCGTCATCGTCGTCGTCATCCTCCTCTTTTTCTTATTTCCTTAAATAAAATACATTTACATATTTGTTTGTTCTTTCTTAGCCGTCCACTGCATCAGCGCTAATGGTGGTGATGATGGCATCAATTAATGGTGTATGATGATAAGGTTATGAAGTCATAGCATAGTGAGGAGGGGAAGTCATTCCTCCTCTTTTCTTGTTTCCTTCTATACTAACATATGCATATATAATCTTTACATTATACATATTAATTATTATCAATAAATACTTATCATAACTATTAATGCTAAACAAATGGGGATGGGAGGGATCTTCTTCAGCTTACATTTGGTTATTGGGGCCTCCGGAGGTGGAGTTGGATCCGGACCGTCGGAATTCCCAATGCCGCTGGGTTTCACATCAGAGGACGGTGGTGATGATGGCATCGATGATGATGGTGTATGATGATAAGGTTGCGAGTCATGGCATGGTGAGGAGGGGAAGAAGAGACAAAGATTTGCGAGCTTATGATTGGTTAACATGCAATTCAAGATGCAGAGACAGATTAGACCCGAAGCATTCGGTTCTCTGAAGAAACGGATGAGTTCGTTTTTTTTTTTCTTGCATCGCGTCATATGTTCAGCACAATATGTCGCCCCACTGGGTCTAACATTTAAGACGGCATCATATCCAGACCGTCCATCATCTAAAGCTAATTTTATTGTCCATTTTAATGAAACGGTTCTGATTATTCGAATCTAACTATCTCTATGAGTACATGGATTGAGGACATTGGAGAGAAGTTTTTTCAATGGCTCATGTTCTAAATCATTCAAATTACGTATATCACTTAAACTGTATATGAAATAAATTGTATGCCAACGCACTATCATATAATTGATGTATATTAACTAAAATTTACAATGTATTATACTATATATATATATATATATATATATATATATCATTTAACATCGCGCATTTTCTATACTAACATATGCATATATAATCATAAAAATACATTATACATATTAATTATTGTAAATAAATATTTATCTATAACTATTAATGTATTATGTCAAACAAATATGTAAATATATTTTATTTATTTTTTTATAAAGTCTAAAACATTATCTACTAATATTTATTATAATGTATAATAAAATACAAATTAACTAAATTATTTATTATACATTATAATAAATATTAGTAAATAATGTTTTAGACTTTATAAAAAAATAAATAAAATACATTTACATATTTGTTTAGCATAATACATTAATAGTTATATATAAGTATTTATTTACAATAATTAATATGTATAATGTATTTTTATGATTATATATGCATAATTTAGTATATAAAAACTTGTATATAACTATTAATGTATTATGTTAAACAAATATGTAAATATATTTTATTTATTTTTTTATAAAGTCTAAAACATTATTTACTAATATTTATTATAATGTATATATAATCATTCAATTAATTTGGGATATCATATAAACATTATTTACAAATATATAAATGTATTTTATTTATGATGTATATTAACTAATTTGTGTATTATGCTAAACAAATATGTAATTGTATTTTATTATAATGTATAATTATTCAGTTAAATATCACATTTATACACTGATTTGATATATTAAAGTTAATTTGGGATATCATATATGTTCTTGTAAATATATTGAAAAATTCTAATGCATTCCAATTCCTTCCATTTACTTCCATTCAAACAGAATATTTGGATTTCAAATGCATCATTTCATTTACTCCATCCAAACACAATTGAGTTAGCTAATTCATTTACCTCCAATTACATTTCCAATTTACTTCCATTTACAACTTCCAAATCGAGCCCTTAATTGAATTATTTGATTCAGTTCAACAGAGCACCGAAAATGCCCTTTGGGGAAGGTGATTAAAAAACTTACTTTTAAAGGGAAAAAATAAAAAAGAAGCTCATGCAACAATCTATGGTGCATATCCTCCTCGCACCATGACACTCATGCATGGCCATCTAAACTACTCATTGAGGATCATTGGACCCCACTTAGGTTCACCTTATTTGGTGAGAGCTAACATCAGCACTCATGCAAAGTCACGCAAACCATCGTACATTGTAGACAGCTAGGCCCACTTCAGTTCACCTTATGAGGTGAGCACCACACCCTCGGCGTATGCCCATCCAAATGGTGTGTCACATCTCTAATTGGTGGGGCCCACTTGGGTTCACTTGATGAGGAGAGGCCCAACAGAACATACTCAGATTGAATGGACTCGAGCCTAGCTGATCAACAGGCTGCCCTCAAACACGCATTCCGTGGGGCCCAGTGGTGAGGCAAGGCTCCACAAAAGTCATGCGATTACTAAATTGTTAGTGTCAGCATGCAAAAAATAATCGGAAGGGCACGAAATCGTACCTAGTCCTGACAGGTACAAGGCGTGGAGGGGAAGATATAATACGCGTCGTGCCAGGTGGGGTTCTTTACTGGCATCCTCATCTTTGATCTTGATCTTTGATTTCTCAGGCTCAGGAGCAAGGCGGTGGAGCAGCAAAGGGCCGGATCGCGTTTTGATGTGGTTAAGGCCGAGGGAGGAGGCCCCGATCGGGGAGGGAAGGTCCTGGCCATTCGTTTCACTATTGTCATCATCGTCATCATCGTCCTCATCCTCCTCTTTTTCTTATTTCCCCTCTTTTCTAGCAGTGCTGTAGCGGCGAACGGGGATGGGAGGGATCTTCTTCAGCTTGCATTTGGTTATTGCGGCCTCCGGAGGTGGAGTTGGATCCGGACCGTCGGAATTCCCAATGCCGCTAGGGTTCGCATCAGAGGACGGTGGTGATGATGGCATCGATGATGATGATGATAATGGTGTATGATGATAGGGTTGCGAGTCATGACATAATGAGGAGGGGAAGAAGAGAGAGATTTGCGAGCTCATGATCGGTTAACACGCAATTCGCGACGTAGAGACAGGTCAGACCCGAAGCATTCGGTTCTCTAAAGAAACGGAGGAGTTCGTTTTTTTCTTTACATCGCGTCATATGTCACCTCACTGGGTCCTACATTTTAAGACGACATCATAGCCCGACTGTCCATCATCTAACGTTAGTTTTACGATCTATTTTAATGAAACGGTTCTGATTGTTTGAATCTAACTATCTCTATGAGTACATGGATTGACGACATTGAAGAAATTTTTTTTTCAATGGCTCATGTTCAACTCAAAAAATCAAAGCTTGGGATTATTCTTAATAAAGTTATTTATAACATTATAGACGAGATGGACAGTATCGATCATCATAATGTCGTATCATATGGGCCTCAATGGGGCGAGACAAGTTAGAGATACTTAATCGCGACATACGTAAATCGAACTTGCGGTACGTTAGAGTAGAATAAAGTAGGAGTTACTTAATACTCTGGCAGCCCGTGATGGTTGATACGCAAGCACTTAGAAACAGCACACGCGGCATAACTAACTCAAACTAAGCCGTCCAAATCGTAGTACAAAATCTACATAGATTATCAAATAAAATTCAAAGTGATCGAAGAGTTCTAATATACTTTTAAAGAATTTTAATCTCTTTCCATAGTACACGCCCAAGTGCGATATATCAATCAGGTTCATCCATCTACTGGGACCTATAACAGATGCTTTACCTTTCAAAAAATCAACCAATTAGGCAATCCCATCCATTAGTTTTTCGCTAAACTTTTCATACCGTACATTTCCTTAGCTGGAGAATCCAGTAATCCCTCGCCATCCCCATCGCTGTACAAAACCAACTTGAGCATTCAGTTCGTTATTCTTAATGCGGCCCATGGCGGAAAAACCCAACTACTCGACGCGTTTACATTCGTCGAGAGCGAATGTACGGTTGAGCGGGAGCACTAAATTTTGGTACAACCATGAGGCAAACACTAAATTAGACAAAGCTATGTATCATTCAGATCCGTCTATTCACTGGTCCTTATCATGGATAGTTATGGCTTATATAACAAAGATCGTACTAGTTAGATAATCTTATTTATTAACGCTTCAATCCATTTAACCCGAGGCTTTACAAGTAAACTACTAATACTTATACCAATAGAAAACAATGAATAATAGGAACATCGATCACGACGGTAGATACTCCATTGCCTAAGTTAGGTAGATAGATCTAGAGTAAGTATGGTTAGAACCAGGATTTTTGTACGTACCTTTTACCTAAAACATATATATATATATATATATATATATATAAGTTCGCTAGGCAGTCTGCGTCTCAGTCGATCTTTTAGATACACTGGAAAGGGTTGTATTGGAGTGGGGATCTGCTTCGGAGAATGTCTCTGATTTTGCCTTGATTGGCATGATTTTCAGTTAGGATTTCGTCGGATCAATCATATCCTAGTACGATGCGAGATTCTCTCCGGACATTTTTATTCTGACATTAAGGTTGATTAGACAGCTCGGTCAAGATGCTTAGGTCGATTGATGAATCTTGTTATCGAATTCTGAGCTTGACCGATTTAGCTCGGCAAGTGAATCTTTCATCAAATCCCAGTTCAGCTTTCTTTGTAGTAGATACATTGGTGGCTCGAGTAGGTTGCTCTGTCAGTTTTTCGCCATATGTCTCGTATGGTTGGTCAGTTCAATTTTTCCCATAATACTATCCATATGATCTTTTAACCTCAAAGAGATGGTGAAAATAGAAAAATTAACTGTAAAATACCCTAGCTCGTTGGTCAAGGTCTCTTGAGGTTTATCCTACTATCATCCCGAGAGCAAATTAGGTGAGACTTCGACCTCACCCAAGACTGTGCGGCCCTTACTGTGGAACCACCTTGATATACATATTTTATATCCACAGAGTCCATCATTTTCTTTTCAGATCATTTGATGTCATGATCCCAAAAATGAAGGGATACAAATCTCAGGTAGACCATACTTTAAGAAATAGCAATGATTGTACACTCTACCATTAAAAATTTCTTAGACACACCCTATTGTTTACGTAGTGTTTATTTACCATCTAATCAATTAATAAAGTCACATAAGCCTGAATGAAGGGGAGGAAATTGTAACACACCGTACTTTTTTGTACCATGAGAACCTTACTTAGTATAAATACAATCTCAATTTATGTGAACATTTACACTGTGCTATCTTAAGTTGGTACCATAAAAATTTATTTTAAATGTGATATAATTGTATACATATATCATGATACAAAATAATTTTATAATCAATTGTAATATTACATATGTTACTTGAATCATTCAAATTACATATATCACTTAAACTGTATATAAAATAAATTGTACGCCAACATACTATCATATAATTGATGTATATTAACTAATATTTACAATGTATTATAGTGTGTGTGTGTGTGTGTGTATCATTTAACATAAGTTTTTCTATACTAACATATGCATATATAATCATAAAAATACATTATACATATTAATTATTGTAAATAAATACTTATCTATAACTATTAATGTATTATGCTAAACAAATATGTAAATGTATTTTATTTATTGTTTTATAAAGTCTAAAACATTATTTACTAATATTTATTATAATGTATAATAAAATACGTTTACATATTTGTTTAGCATAATACATTAATAGTTATAGATAAGTATTTATTTACAATAATTAATATCTATAATGTATTAATATATATATATGTTAAGTTTTTCTATACTAACATACGCATATATAATCATAAAAATACATTATACATATTAATTAATGTAAATAAATACTTATCTATAATTATTAATGTATTATGCTAAACAAATATATAAATGTATTTTATTATAATCTGTAATAATTCAGTTAAATATCACATTTATACACTGATTTGATATATTAAAGTTAATTTGGAATATCATATATGTTCCTGTAAATATATTGAAAATTTTCAATGCATTCCAATTCCTTCCATTTACTCTCATTCAAACAGAATATTTGAATTTCAAATGCATTTCATTTACTCCATCCAAATACAATTGAGTTAGCCAATTCATTTACCTCCAATTCTATTTCTAATTTACTTCCATTTACAACTTCCAAATAGAACCCTTAATTGAATTATTTGATTCAGTTCAATAGAGCATCGAAAATGCCCTTTAGAGAAGGTGATTAAAAAACCCACTTTTACAGGGGAAAAAAAAAGGAAGCCCTTGCAACAATCCATGATGCACATCCTCCTCGCACCATGGTACTCATGCATGGCCACCCAAACTACTCATTGAGAATCATTGGGCCCCACTTGGGTTCACCTTATTTAGTGAAAGGTAACATCAACACTCATACAAAGTCACATAAACTATCGCGCATTGTGAACAACTGGGCCCACTTTAGTTCACCTTATGAGGTGAGCACCCACACCCTCGGCGTGTGCCCATCCAAATGGTGTGGCACATCTCCGATTGGTGGGGCCCACTTGGGTTCACTTGATGAGGAGAGACCAAACAGAACATGCTCAAATTGAAAGGACTTAAGCCTAGCTGATCAACAAGCCGCCCTCAGCCATGCATTCCGTGGGACCCAGTGGCGGGGCAAGGCCCCACAGAAGCCATGCAGTCACCAAATTGTCAATGTCAGCATGCAAGAGAGAATCAGAAGGACACGGAATCGTACCTGATCCTGACAGGAGCGAGGCGTGGAGGGGAAGATACAATGCGGGCCGCGCTGGGTGGGGTTCTTTACTGGCATCCCCATCTTTGATATTGATCTTTGATTCCTCGGGCTCAGGAGCAAGGCGGTGGAGCGGCGAAGGGCCGGATCGTGTTCTGATGTGGTTGAGGCCAAGGGAGGAGGCCCCGATCGGGGAAGGCAGATCCTGACCATCCGTTTCACTATTGTCATCATCATCATCGTTGTCCTCGTCGTCCTCATTCTCCTCTTTTTCTTGTTTCCCTTCTTTTCTAGCAGTGCTGCGGCGGTGAACGGGGATGGGAGGGATCTTCTTCAGCTTGCATTTGGTTATTGGGGCCTCCGGAGGTGGAGTTGGATCCGGATCGTTGGAATTCCCAATGCCGCTGGGGTTCGCATCAGAGGACGGTGGTGATGATGGCATCGATGATGATGATGATAGGGTTGCGAGTCATGGCATGGTGAGGAGGGGTAGAAGAGACAGAGATTTGCGAGCTCATTATCGGTTAACACGCAATTCGCGACGCAGAGACAGATCAAACCCGAAGCATTCGGTTCTCTGGAGAAACGGAGTAGTTAGTTTTTTTTCCTTACATCGCGCCATAGGTTCAACACAATATGTCGCCCCACTGGGTCCCACATTTTAAGACGGCATCATAGCCCAACTGTCCATCATCTAATACTATTTTAACGGTCCATTTTAATGAAACGGTTCTGATTGTTCAAATCTAACTATCTCTATGAGTACATGGATTGACGACATTGGAGAAAAGTTTTTTCAATGGCTCATGTTCAACTCGAAAAATCAAAGCTTGGGATTATTCTTGATAAAGTTATTTATAACGTTATAGACGAGATGGACAGTATCGATCATCATAATATCTTATCATGTGGGCCCTAATGGGGTGAGACGAGTTAGAGATACTTAATCACGACATACGTAAATCGAACTTGCGGTACGTTAGAGCAGAATAAAGTAGAAGTTGCTTAATACTCTGGCAGCCTGTGATGGTTGATACGCAGGCACTTAGAAACAGCACACGCGGCATAACTAACTCAAACTAAGCCGTCCAAATCGTAGTACAAAATCTACATAGATTATCAAATAAAATTCAAAGTGATCAAAGAGTTCTAATATATTTTTAAAGAGTTCTAATCTCTTTCCACAGTATACGCCCAAGTGCGATATATCAATCAGGTCCATCCATCTACTGGGCCCTATAGCAGATGCTTTACCTTTCAAAAAATCTACCAATTAGACAATCTCATCCATCAGTTTTTTGCTAAACTTTTCACACCGTACATTTCCTCAACTGGAGGATCCAATAATCCCTCGCCATCCCCATCGCTGTACAAAACCAACTTGAGCGTTCAGTTTGTTATTCTTAACGCGGCCCATGGCGGAAAAACCCAACTACCTGACGCGTCTACATTCGTCGAGAGTGAATATACGGTTGAGTGGGAGTACCAAATTTTGGTACAGCCATGAAGCAAACACTAAATTAGACAAGGTTACATATCATTCAGGTCCGTCCATTCATTGGTCCTTATCATGGATAGCTTATGGCTTATGTAACAAAGATCGTACCCATTAGATAATCATATCTGTTAACGCTCCAATCCATTTAACCCGCGGCTCTACAAGTAGACTATTAATACTTATACCAATAGAAAAACAATGAATAATAGGAGCATCAATCACGACGGTAAATACTCCAATGCCTAAGTTAGGTAGATAGATCTAGAGTAAGTATGGTTAGAACCAGGATTTTTGTACGTACTTTTTACCTAAAACACACACACGCACACACACACACACACACACACACATATATATATATATAAGTTTGTTAGGCAGTCTGCGTCTTAGTCGATCTTTTAAATACACTAGAAGAGGTTTTATTGGAATAGGGATCTGCTTCTGAGAATGTCTCTGATTCTTCCTTAATTGACATGATTTTCAGTTATGATTTCGTCGGATCGATCATATCCTAGTACGATGCGAGATTCTCTTCGAATATTTTTATTCCGACATCAAGGTTGATTAGACAGCTCGGTCAAGATGCTTAGGTCGATTGATGAATCTTGTTATCGAGTTCTGAGCTTGACCAGTTTAGCTCGGCAAGTGAGTCCTTCATCGAAGCCCAACTCAGCTTTCCTGGTAGCAGATATATTGGTGGCTCGAGTAGGTTACTTTGTCGGTTTTTTGTCACATGTCTCGTATGGTTGGTCAGTTCAATTTTTCTCATAATACTATCCATATGATCTTTTAATCTCAAAGAGATGGTGAAAATAAAAAAATTAACTATAAAATACTTTAACTCGTTGGTCAAGCTCTCTTGGGGTTTATCCTACTATCATCCCGGGAGCAAATTAAGTAGACTTCGACCTCACCCAAGACTATGCGGCCCTTACTGTGGAACCACCTTGATATATGTATTTTATATCCACAGCGTCCATCATTTTTCCCATATCATTTGATGTCATGATCCCAAAAATCAAGAGATACAAATCTCAGGCAGACCATACTTTAAGAAATAGCAATGATTGTACACTCTACCATTAAAAACTTCTTAGACACACCCTATCGTTTCCGTAGTGTTTATTTACTATCTAATCAATTAATAAAGTCACATAAGCCTAAATGAAGGGGGGGAAATTGTAACACCCTGTACTTTTCTGTACCATGAGAACCTTACTTTGTATAAATACAATCTCGATTTATATGAACATTTACACTCTTTGCTATCTTAAGTTGGTACCATAAAAATTTATTTTAAATGTGATATAATTGTATACATATATTACAATACAAAATAATTTTATAATCAATTGTAATAGTACATATGTTATTTGAATCATTCAAATTACGTATATTACTTAAATTGTATATAAAATAAATTATATGCCAACAAACTATCATATAATTGATATATATTAACTAATATTTACAATGTATTATACTATATATATATCATTTAACATAAGTTTTTCTATACTAATATATGCATATATAATCATAAAAATATATTATACATATTAATTATTGTAAATAAATACTTATATATAACTATTAATGTATTATGCTAAACAAATATGTAAATGTATTTTATTTATTTATTTTATAAAATCTAAAACATTATTTACTAATATTTATTATAATGTAAAATAAAATACATTTACATATTTGTACATATTTGTAAATAATGTTATATATACATTATATGCTATTAGAGGTATATATATATATATATATATATGAAATAATACTACGAGGCCGACCTTATGGGAAGTGTGAGTCAAATACAACTCGGTTTGAAATCGGATTGAATTCGGATTGGACAAGTCTACTTGAATTGGATCAAACTCACCTACTCTGTCCGGATCGAGTCGAGTCTGAAGGACTCGGATGATTCCAGCCATGCCCTGCCCAGCTCCGATCATAACTAATAACTCTCCAAGGGAGGCCCCAAGGGTTAAAGCCCAAGGGTCCACTTGGATCCTCTCTCTCTCCAGCTGTACGGCCCATCATCTATCTCACTGTTTGAAGTTGGCCACCCTGATGACCGATCATCATCAAACCATGAGCCAAAACGAGGTGGCCAGCCCCCTGAGTCAACGAGTGGTTGGGAAAAACCTACACATGATGGTGATGAGATCAACGTACAGGATACTCCTCTGATCGTATACAACGGCTAGATTTTTTTATAATTCAAATTTGTAGTTGTTTGTATACATCTTAGTCTTACACACATGCTTATGATGGCTATGGGACCTACCATGCCCAATTGATTTGATGGGTCGAAATATTCCAGACCAAGATTTTCTGGTGGGCCATCTTTTTCTGGCCAAGTCAAAGCCAACATAGGCTATCACATAAATAATCTCGTGGGCCACCCAGCTTAGGAACAGTTATAGAAAGTGAGATAGCTTTGTGTCTGAAAGATTTTTTTCAAAGGGAAATCCTACTTTTGGCTAAGTCTATTTGATAGATATAACTTTTCTTGGGATTATAATATTTCAACTGTAGGTTTGCTCTAGTATATCCTGACGTCTCCAACGGTTAGATTTGGGTCTTTTTCACTGACACAAATCATTTGATTGATACCGATGGCCCAAAAACACTCTTAGAAATCACTTGGGAGGATGTATTTGAAATCTTGGATTTTGAACCGTGGATTTCATGTGCTAAAATTTTAGTTGAATTTCGCAGTTTGAAATTTCAAATTCTTAGAATTTAAAAATTGTATTTGACAATTTAAATTTTGATATTAAAAATTTCTGAAATTATTTTATGTATATTCATATAATAATAATATAATAAATAAGTTGTTTTAGATATTTTAATATGATATAGGTGTGGAACATATACGAAATTATTGTATTGAGTCGAATGTAACATATAACCTGAACCTTAAAATAAATTAATTTCAAGCATTAGGTTGTTTAAAAATTGGCATTCTAATTTCATGTATGAAATAAAATATATATTTATTTTCGAAGGGTGGTCAATTTTTTAGGATATGATCTTGGTAATATTAAGATAGATTTAATTTTTGTAACATCCTATTTTCATAGTGTGAATATTAGTAAAAATATCTAATGGTGTGAATAAATATAAATTCTTTAAAAAGAGGAAAAGAAGGTAATTGTGAAGAAGATTGAAAATTTTACAATTAAGTACTTATATTTATAATATATTTATAATTATGTATTGATTAATCATCTAATTATAAATATATCCTATCAATTCTATGGTACTTTCTTTATATATATATATATATATATATATATATATATATATATATATATATATATATATGGAAATTGTACTATAAGGCTAACCTTATGGGAACTTCCCATGAGGTCGAGCTGTGTGGGCCCAACCGTGACGTGTGTTGAACATCAACATTGTGCATTTGGTGAGTCTCCTTTAGGTTATGGGATATCCCAAAAAATAAGCTGTATACGGAACTTAAGCGGGCCATACCATCTAAAACCATGCTAAGAAATGCATAAAACATATAAAAGCACTTAATGGGGCCATCGAAGTTTTGGATGTCGTTGAAACTCGGCTTGACCCCTCATCCAAGTGGAACACAAACAATGGATGGGCTGGATTTGCGAACCACATCTCAGTGGGCCCAATAAATTATTATGAATGTTTTAATGGGAGGTTAACCCCTCTCAACCATTGTATGTGGTGTAGCCCTCCTAAGTCATCGATTGACATGATTTTTAAGTCCATGGCCCACCATGGAATGGTGCATCTAATTGATGGGGTAGATGTTCAAGACACATGACGGTGGGGCCCATACAACTCGACCCCATGGGAAGTTCCCACCGAGTGGACCTCATGGTACCATATATATATATATATATATATATATATATATATATATATATATATATATATATATATATATATATATATATATAGCCCATACAACTACCGGGTGAGTTCCCACCGTGGACCTCATGGTACCATATATATATATATAGTATTGTTTTATTGGTTTACAAAAGTGCTTGCCACGAGATGAACTGGCAAAACGGATGGATGATGTGGATAAAACACATACATCATGGTGGGTCTACGTAGCTTTGACACTAGCTGGTTGGTATTGAGGTCATTAGCTAAAATGCTTGTGGGCACGGGAGGAGTCATTGTCAAATCCAAGTTATGTGGCTATACATTCTCATGAAGGCTATGGGACCTACAGCCCCCCCCAAGTCATTGTCGCCTTTTTTTTTTTTTTTTTTCAAATCAAGTCAAAAACAACATAGGTTGTCACATAAACAACATGGTGGGCCACCTAGTTGGGAACAATATTAGAAAGTGAGAAAGCTTTCGGCCTAAAAGATTCTTAAAAGGGAATTGGTATTTTTGGACCAGTCTACTTGATAAAGCCACTTTTTCCAAGAATATAATAGTACAATTTAAGGTTTGCTGTGGTACATTTTGAAATTGTATTTTTCATTGATATAAACCATTTAATTGGTACAGTTGGCAAATGCCACAAACACTCTTATATTTGATTTGGGAGCATAGATTTGAGATCTTGGATTTTGGACCTGTGATTTCAAATACCAGAATTACTATGTATTGGACAGTCAGAATTTTTAAAGTCTTATAATTAAAAATTGTGTTTAGCAATTTTAATTACGATATAAGAGATTTTTAAAATTATTTTGTGTATATTCACGAAATGATAATATAATAAGTAAATTAAGTTAAATATTTTTAATATAATATACATGTGCAATATGTAAGAAATTAGGGTACAAATTCATTGTAATATAGCTCTAGCTCATAAAATAAGATAATTTCAAGCATTAGGTGGTTCATAGAAATTAGCTTTTTAATTTTACGTGTGAATTAGCATTCATATTTATTTTTGAGTAGTTGTCAATTTTTTCATGATATAACTTACCTAATGTCAACATAAGTTTAATTTTTGTAACATATGATTATCCTAATGTGAATGCTAGTGAAAATATTTAATAGCATGAATGCATATAAATACTTAAAAGAGAGAGAAAGAAAAAAAGAAAAAAGAAGGTAATAGTGATAGTAAGAGAGGATTGAAAATTATAAATTAAAAAAACTACACTTAAGCATTTATATTTATAATATAATTATAATTATGTACTGATTAATGATCTAATTACAATCATATCATATAAAATTTATAAAACTTTCTTTTATGTACATAAACAAATAAAGTTTTTTTTAAGTGACCAAAATACCCTTTTTAATAAAAACTTAGTAAATTATTTTGTTAGTTTACAAAATACTTGCATACTTACACTTAGGAGTGTAATTTTGGATGAGGTAGATGGAGGGACTTAATGTGGATGAAATCTACCGCATCCATCAAGTGAGCCACCCTTTGTTTTGATCGTTACCGTATAAAAATCACACTAATGTAAAACTCAGGTGATCCACTACTTAGAAATAATTAAGAGATTAGACCCATCATTAAAATCATCCAAATTGTATATGAGGTCCACTGTGGTGTGTATATGACATATAATCCACTCATTCAAACATGCCACAATAGGACGAAGGGATGCCATATGGGATATATTACATGAATTTGGAGGATTTTTTGATAATTTTAAATTCTTCCCATTTAGAACCTTCATTACTTATTTTTAAGTCCCGTGTCCCACTCACCAATCACCATAGAAATAGCATACATGCACGTCAATCCACACCATGCAAATTGTAGGGCCCACCGTGGATAGAAACCAATGAGAATCGAATCCGTTGAAATGATTGCTAACAAATGGACCGTCAAAAATAAAGAATCAACGGTCAAATTTTAACAAGAAGAAACGGATGGTACGGATCATCCCATCAGTTTAATTTTGGAGCTATTAACGATGGAGCCCGTTGCCTTGCCACGTGTACAGTAATCGGACACCACAACTTAAGAAATGGTGGAAAACTAACACCAGTCTGGCCTGCAACAGATCTCAATGACTCGGTATCCATCCGAGGGAAGTGGACTTATACGATACGTAGCCCGCATTTTTCACGGAAAACACGGGTTCTTAGTTCTTACATTTGTGGGCCATGGCTATGAAATCCACACCGTTGGTTTGTTGAGTCCCACTTTGGATAGGGCATGATCAAAATATTTTATAGATTGAAAGATCTTAGACACCATCAATATAAGGATCTTTCTCACTTGAATGTGGACCATTTTACTATCAATGATAATTTTTTATTTATGGTCCATCCACGGTGTGACCGACACAACCAACGGTATGGATTAACAAACTACGGGACTCACATGTCAGATTTGAAAAATAGTATATAGTGGTGCGGGGACCACATATTTGCATTTTATACACGCGTGTCCAGTTCTTACAAGTGGGCCCATGATTCGATAATCCAGACCAGGAATCAGTTGTTTCCCACCGTTGGTATGGATTCATAATCAAAATCTTTCTAGATCGGACAATCCTAACCTTCCGATTTGCAGACTACAGATAAACGGTTAGGAAATGGAATCAGCAACGGTCGATTCCCACTGGCTCCGCTTGTGAGAACGTTGGCGACGGAACATATTCCTCTAAAGAAAACTCCTGTCTTAGTTTCTGCACTATTTAGAAAATGGTGGTGACTGATGGTCCACTCACGTGGCATGGAAATACAGCTATCTAGTCCATCAAAATTGTGGGTATCATTGTCATGGATGAAAATCACATTGATAAATCAATCCTAACCATCCAATTCAATACTACCAATGAATGGCGGTAGTAAAATAATGGGTGGTCCAAATCGGAAGGGAAAGATTAGATGGTTGTTATCATCTTTTCTCACAGCCCTATCCACAGTTTGTACAGAGATTTGGACGGTCTGGATCTTTCGTACTTCTTTCCACGTGTACGCTTCAAGAGTCACCACATTTTTAAAATTGTGAAAAACTAACAAGCGAGTATGGACCCCACCAAATGACGGGAGCGGATTAGGTGCGACCTGGGCCTCACCGAAGACGGTGCGGCCCTTTCCTTGGAGGCCACCTTGATGTATTTATTCTATATCCACGCCGTCCATCCATTTTTCCAGATGATTTTAAGAAATTATCCAAAAAATTAAGGAGATTCAATTTTCAGGTGAACCATACCTTAGGAAAAAGTGGTGATTGACCATTAGAGAGCCACGAAATCTTTGGATCAATATGATATTTGTATTTCACCTTCATCCAGGTTTATTTGACCTTAAAAATAGCATTTTTGATGGAAAATAAATATTATAAAAATATCAAGGTGGGCGCTAGGAATTTTTAATGGTACGACTTTCAGTCACCACTGTTTCCTGTAGTATGGTCTACCTGAGACTTTTATCTCCTTCGTTTTTTCTCATATACTTAAAATGATCTGGAAAAACGTATGGACGGTGTAGATATAGAATACACACATCAAGGTGGGCCCCTTGATAAGGTCCTCACTGTCTTGGGTGAGGCCAGGGCCGCACCTAACCGCTCCCCACAGACCAATAAAAAAAAATCAGTTACTCGGGCGATTCCTCGCAGAAACTCGGCGATTCTTTCAAATCCAATGAGAAATGGTACCGGGAACAGTCTACAACACCTGTTTAACGCAGCTGCGTAAAACCCCAAGCTCTGTGGGGCCCATTATATTTTATATGAAAATCTAATCCGTTCATCATGTGGTTCCCATCAATTTAACCATAGATAAAAAGTATCAGATTGATAAAATACTTATATAGTACACACCAACCCCAATGATGTAAAATTGCTCCTAAAACCTATAAGTTCAGGTGGTGTGGTCCACTAAGATCTGGATCAGATTGGTTCTTGTAATTTCACTTAATCATGATGTTTTACATCTGATTGAAGGGTTTGATGAAAGTTACATAACATGTCGACCCCACACATAAAACCTATGGTTGGCACCCTATCCCCATTGTTACCCTTGGTGTGTCCCTCAAGAATTTCAAATCTGTCTGATTTTTATTTGAATAAATTATATTTGGGGATATAACATGATGGACAGACTGGATTTCACATATACAGCATGTGTCCCCCACAAAGCTTCTGTGTTTTCAGCACTGCGAAAACCAGGTGTTATAGAGATTCCGGTCTTGAAAACAGGAGGAGGAAGAAAAGGCTACCCGACATAAGAGGAAGAAAAAAACAGCAGGGAGAAAAACAAACGGGGAATTCTCTCTCTCTCTCTCTCTCTCTCTCTCTCTCTCTCTCCTCATTGATTTTCAGTAATTCAATCTCAAATCCATCTGCAATCTCATGTAATCTCTCTTTCATTTCCCCCGTGTTTTTTCTTAATTTCAGGAGTAGAGCTGCTTGTTTTTATTATCTTTTGGTTTCATTTTCTTCCAAAAGATCTGATTATTGTCGGATTTTGGAGATGGGTTTTTGAAAATTTTTATTATTGGAGGTGGGTTTTTGATATTTCTGCAGATTGCGCTTCCTAGAGACCATTTTCAGGATTGAAACTGCTTGCTTCTATGGATTTTCTGGTCTCTTTTGCATCCAAAGCATCTGTTTTTTGTAGGATTTTGGAGGTGGGTTTTTGAAATTTTGTGTTATTGGATGTGGGATTTTGATATTTATGCAGATTAGGCTTCATAGAGACCATTTCAGGATTGAGATTGCTTGCTTCTTCGGATTTTCTGGTCTCTTTTTCATCCAAAAGATATGTTTTTGTAGGATTTTGGAGGTGGGTTTTTTGTAATTTTATTAATTTCCTTGAGACCATATCAGGATTGAAATTCCTATTGTTTTTTAAATTATCTGATCTCCTTTTTCCAAAATATCTTATTTTTGTAGGTTTTTGGAGGTGTAATTGTTTATTTTCATTGAGTCGGTATCAAATTTCAATTGAAACTCTCTCTCTCTCTCTCTCATCTGCCCATCATTTCATCCAAAAGGTCTGATTTTGTAGGTTTTTTGAGGTTGGTTTTGTAGTTTCTACATATTTTTACAGATAGATACCGCTTGTCTTTTATCATTTGATCTCATTCTCTCAAAAGATTCGATTTTTGTAGGTTTCGGAGTTGGGTTTTGTGAATAATTGCAGATTTGTCTTCCTTGAAATCAAATTCGTAAGAAGACGGATAAAAGATGGGTATTAATGCAAAGGGTATTGTGATTAATATCGGAAAAGTTGTGATTTTTACCGTTAGAACGTGTTTTAGATCCGTTTACAATCATCCATCTGTTCTGGTTATTGCGATTATCTCTCTTCTACTGTATAGATTTCTCCCTTCTGTGTTTGGTTTGTTCATTTCGTCATCCCCTGTCATTGTCTGCACTGCTGTGCTTCTTGGAATCCTATTGAGTTTCGGTCAGCCGAATGTACCCAAAATCGAAGAAGAGGCAGAGAAGATGTCTCGA
This sequence comes from Magnolia changhungtana, assembly GCA_030180095.1. Classification (NCBI taxonomy): domain Eukaryota; kingdom Viridiplantae; phylum Streptophyta; class Magnoliopsida; order Magnoliales; family Magnoliaceae; genus Magnolia; species Magnolia changhungtana. The sequence goes on along the minus strand of JASAUF010000555.1, from coordinate 1,680,974 downwards.
GGGATGTCTTCATTGAAAGCTGAGGGTGTTGATGATGATCTTGTTGTTAAGAAAGGTGGGAATTTTGCCTTTGGAGCTGATCTAATGAGGAGAAGAGAGGTTGGTGAGAAGAGGAATAAGGAGGCTGGCCTTGTTGGAGGAGGGGAGGCCGTTCGTTCGACGGGCCTACATGTGGGGGAGGGGAAAGGTGTGGCTTTGGTTGGTGAGAAGAAAGTGGTTGGAGAGGGAGAACATCATGATAGGGGATTCACCGCGAAGAGTGGAAGTGGTGAAGGTCGTCCTGTCGATGATCGAAGGAAGGAGAGAGATGACCTGAAAACGAAGATCGATAAGACTTCTGGTGGAATTCCAGATACCCATTTGGCGGATGACGGTGACTCTTCCAATTCTGGCTCTGATAGTTCTTCTTCACCCGATGCTTCCATCACGGACATTGCACCGATGATCGAAGAGCTTGACCCACTCCTAGATGCTGAACCTCTTAAGCGGCCCACTCTCGCATCCCGACGTGACTCTGGCACTGCTTCTCGAGGTTCCTCTCCAAGCCAGGAATCCAGTGACAGCAGTGATGAGGCGGTGGACGATGCTGAAAACCAGGACGAAGAAGAAGAAGAGGTAGAAGAGGAAGAAGAAGAAGCACAGGAGGAGGATCGAGAGGACGGGACGGCTGCTGTGGTCAAGTGGACAGAAGATGATGAGAAGAATCTCATTGATGTTGGGACTTCTGAGCTGGAAAGGAATCAACGCTTGGAGAATCTGATAGCAAGAAGAATTGCGAGGAAGACACAAAGAGCCATGGCCGAGAGGAATCTGATCGACTTAGATGGCAATGACACTGCACCAGCAAGCACACCAATCAGCAACCAATTCTCTAACATGCAAATTCAAGTCCCACAGGTTTCAACAAGACACAACCCTTTTGATCTCCCCTACAATCTATATGAAATTGCTGGCTTGCCGCCAATTCCTGGATCGGCACCTCCAGTTCTTGTGCCGAGAAGGAATCCATTTGATATTCCCATCAGCCAGCCTGATGGAAGTGGGAACCTTGAGGCTGGGAATTCAAGCCAAAATGATTTCGTATCAATCCCACAGCGTGATACGTTCTTCCGGAGGTTCGAAAGCTTTACTTTGGGAGCATCTTTCCCAATGGAAAGCAGGCAAGAGAGGCAGCCTGTCTTTGTAGCAGAGCGAACTGTGTTGGGGGAGGCCAGCCTCCCAACTTTTGAAAGGCAATTGAGTGAAGCGAGCGATTCTAAGGAGAGCTCCATTTCCGATACTGATTCAGCTTCTTCCGTCGTCGATCAGGAAGATCAAGAAGAGCTGCTTGAACAAGAACCAAATCGAGAAGTTGAATCAGCTTCTCGCACCAAACGGGAGGTGAATGAATCTTCCGAAGAAGCAAACTCACTGGAGATCAAGCAAGATCAAAGTGGTATTGGCATTGGTGGGGTGCACAAGATCGATTCAAATGCTTCCGATTCTGAGTCCAGCTCCTCATCATCATTGCAATCCGATGATGAGAAGATTTTCAAAGCAAATGCTGATGAAGGATCGGCCAGCCTTGAGCCAACAGGGGGAGATGATTTTTCAAAGGCGCCAATCAGAGCTGTGCGATTAGTTCATGAGGGGGTGGAGGGAGTCGATGATGGCCCGGTTGAGGAACCAGTTTATGATTCCAGTCCATCGGCAGCTGCGAAATCCATCTCTACTGTGTCGGGTGAAGAAGATTTGTTCTATGTGGATAAGGGGATCGATGAATCGACTTCTGCAGCATCCTACAAGCAAATTGAGCCAGGAGATGGAATTACAGGAAAAGGAATCCCCCCCGCTAACGAAGAGTCATGGGTGGCATCGTCGAGCTTATCTGTCGTCGATCGCGTTGAATCTAGATCGGAGGGAGTTCCTGGAATTAGTGAGGCTGATGTTATCCAAGCTGTTCTTGAGTCTTCATCAGAGACTGAACCGATGGAGATCCATGTCATGGGTCCCAAATACAATGCAGATGGGAAGATGGGAGCCCCAGATTCACAGAAATTGGATATCTTGATCAAGGAATCGGCAGGTGGGCCATCTTCTGAGGGTGATCACAAAGAATCCCAGGTAAAATTTCCAACCATGCCATCAATCCTTGTGATGTTATGGGAAGATTTCCATCAAACACAGAGAAATTGGATGATCTTAACCATTTGAATGAAAGAATGCTAGCCTCAGTTGCAAATCCAAAATTCAAATGATTGGATTATCCTAAACTTTGATTAGATTATTGTATGTTTTTGCGTTGAATGCTGACTGTTTCTCAAAAATCAGGATGGCAGCCATTTTCTAGGTTGGCCAACCTGATTTTCGGCCTATGACATACCTGCATGGTGGGCCATAAAATCTGTGGTCCCAATTTCTGCATGGTGGATATGTTTTGGTGTGCTTTTCTTTGCAATTCATAAAGTAGAAAGTAGTAGGCATTCCTTTTCACTGAACTATCACAACTGTCGAGATTGTCAATGAGACACGGAAATTCATACTGATTGTATGCCCAAATCATCTGATTTTCTGGTCATTGAATGGACGGTTCGCATTTATCCAAATTCATCGATTTATGGATTAGTAATGTTGGCTTATCTGATTTTGAATTGGATGTCTCTCTTCTGCAGAGGAAGCATTCTGATGAAACCAAGGACGATACTGTAGAAGAAACAAAGGAAATCACAGAATTGTCGACTGCTTTAGAGAAGAATGTTGAGAATAAATCTACTGTGGAAGTGATTGATTCGAATGCGGGCGGCATCGAGGAAGCAAAAGAGAGTGTAGGAATGAAAGAGATTGATGAAGTGTCACATGCTAAATCAACTTTCAATCAAATCAATGAAGGAGAAGTTGAGAAATTGGTCCTGCTTGAGTTGATCGATGAGAAGCCAATGTTGCCAGGTACTGAAATGGGCCCCGCCAGAATTGAACTAGCTTCCGATCTCCGAGTTGGGTCTTCAGGATCCGCACCGGAAAAGAAAAATTCCGAGCCACCAGCCAAGATTCATTCAGATATGCAAGTTCTTGAAGAGAGATCGCTTGAAGACATACACTCAGCTTTGAAGCAGCCAAAACCAGTGGAGTCTGAAGGCGGGCCTGTCGACAATGAGGCGACCGAAAAACATATAGAGCCACACCTTCTCACACGATCTGCGGAGGAGATCGAGGCAGCTGTTAAGCAATCCGTGGTGAATACAGAAGGAATAAGTGCTGAAAATGCAAAGAAAGGAGTAGAGGAAATATCCGGCAATTCGAACTTGCAAGAAAGCAAAATTGGGTAAGTCTACTTCAAGCTTGAGCTCTAGATCAAGTTCTAGCAAATCGAATTGAGATAATTTTGAAAGAAGAAGAGAAAAAAACATGGTTCGATCATGCGATTTTCTTTCTTCGGCTTTTTTTTTTTTTTTTTAATTGTTGTTTATGAGATTTTGTTCATTTGGCAGTTTTGATTATATGATTTTTATCAATGCTAGTTGCATTATTTCAGCTTTCTCAGTGCTTAGGAAATTCAAGTGAGAGATTGGAGGGGTGATTTGCAGTTCACATGTGAATGTGGTCCACTTGTGGGGGGATCCTGGCCACTCATCAGGATTTTTTAAAACCTGGCCATGTACTGATTGTATGCTGGTCTGCTCGTTGGATGAACCACATGAACTTTAAAAGAACAGCTCTAGGGTTACTCGAGCTAGGTACCCGCTTGGGTAATTTCGCAAAACGACAGCCATGTGGGTGGAACTTTCATGAGATCCACCCCGTCCATCAGGTACTCTGCTTCATTTTAACCATTGAACCCAAAAATCATGATAATCTAACCACAGGAAATAGTTGGGATGGAACGCCTACCATTAGTTTTGTGTAGGGCCCACTGTCGTATTTATATGCCATCCAATCTATTCATCTGATGTGCCTCGTTGGAATGGAAGAATTTCGTAAAAATCACAGTATTCCAAAACTCAAGTGGGACACACCATGTGAATTTAGAGGTTTTAGGTTTTTTCATGGAGTGGCCAACATGAGGGTTGCATTGTCTCGGTTTCTTGGATCAAGGACCAAAAAAGGGGTGATGTGCCAGATGGACGGTATGGATTTCATGCAAGTTAAGTTGTTTCTCCCATGTTAGTGAAAGTAACCCCCTAGATACCTAGCTTAAGGTACCCTAGTGTTTTCCCCCTAAAAAATATGATCAACGGTCTATATTCAATCTACACGTTGTGACCACCTGATGAGTGGGACCGGCTTCGTCTTCGGACCACGGCATGATGTGCTGATGAGTGGCCCATTTCTCACACATTTGTGGTATGTACATCAATCTCTCCTCCAATTCTCATTTCTTGACATGGGTGTGTAAAAGAGTCGAGTTCTTTTGAGGTGTGTTTGGATGCACCATTGAATTGAATTGCAATAACTGGGCTAATAAAATGGTAATTACCAGATTGATGTGATTTCATCCCATTGGCAATCATATCAACCGCCCAGATTCCAACTTGCAATTAAGTTACTTTCAAGCTGGACTCAAAACATCACCACCTTTGTTCCTTTCCTATTTCATTAACCTGATTTTCACAATTCAATTCACTTGTGCATCCAAACGCAGCCTTCTTAGGATTTGAAACTGTTTCATCATTTGCACGTTGTAAACTGTATTTGTTGGACGCCTGAAAATGAGTGTGGACATTTGTGATCATAGACCTGAGGATATGGATGGGATGGTATATGCTGGTTTTCAGGTTGTGCAAGTGGGGCCCATTTTTCCAGTAATCCAGGCCGTTGATATTAAATTACACACCATGGATGGCCTATCTGCCCAAAACATTTTTTTCAGCGATCCATTGTTGTATTTATCTTCTTATCTGATCATTTTTCTGGCCACTACATGGAAGGTTAGGATTGTCCTGTAGAGGATTTTATAGGCCATTGAAACATGGGCCATATGATAATTGCCTTATATGTCAGAGGCAAAGGGGCTTGTTTGAGCTCTATCATGATGTTTTTCTGAAATCCACTCCGTCCATCAGCTGCATAACCTAATTTTAGGCCTAAAAATGAAAAACCAGCTATGTTTGTGATTCAGGTCGACCACGCAATTGGGAAGCAATGTATATGGCAATGCCCACCCTCCAAACTGTTTCCCTTGGTGTGGCTTACGTGAACTACGATTCTACGAGTGCGAGTGGGCCTAGTTTTGGGGCCCAAGCCTAAATTTTATTATTTAGTGTAAAGGTAGACATCATGGTGGGCCGTATAAACAATCAACGGTGGATATTTCTCTCACAATTGTTTATTTATTTATTTTTATTTTTTAAAATTTATAGTGTAGCTCACCCCGAATCACGAGTTAGTCTGATATTTTTAGCTTTAGGTTTAACATGAGATGACACATGTAATGGTTGGAGCGGATTTCGTATACACATTATGGCGGAGTCCGTAAAAAATCAAGGATGGATATTACCATCCCACCTGTTTTCCTTGGTGTGGCCCACCTGAATTACCAATTGGGCTGATTTTTGAACCATATGCCTAAAATTATGGTTGGAGTGGATTTCATAAACACATCATGGTGGGGCCCACCTAAGCTGGCTTGACTCCTTTCCTCTACTATCTCCGTTGGACTCTCAAGAGACCACTATTCTTATACATGGAGACTTAGGTCGACCACACCATAGACAACAGTTGAGAATGGATGCCCAACTATTGGAAAGGGACTGTGTACTGAGTAAACTCTGTGGGCCCCACTGTCATTCATGCATTTTATCCACTCCATCCATCCATTTTATCAGATAATTTTAAGGCTTTGTTCCAAAAATGAAGCATATCCAACGCTCAAGTGGACCACACTGAATGTCTACCGTTGAAAAGCTCTTGGGGGCCATAGAAGTTTTAGATCGAGTTGATATTTGCGTTTTCTCTTCATCCATATCTGTGTGATCTTATGAAGAGGTTAGATGACAAATAAATATCACGGTGGGTCTTAGGAAGGCTTCAACGGTAGAAAATCAATACTTCCACTGTTTCCTGTGGTATGGTCTACTTAAGCTTTGGATATGCTTCAATTTTGAGATCAACTCCTAAAATGATCTGGAAAAACAGATGGACGGTGTGGATAAAGTTTACTCAGTACGATTAGAGCGTACTCATGGTAGTTTATGGGGCCAGGAGATGTGGTTTAGGCATCTAACCTGTATATTGTGTGTGTCCCACTTGGATGAGAGGCCACACTAAATTTCAGGTGAGTCCCACCAAGTGTTTTTAGATATGATTTTATATAGTTTTACATCAGGTAACCTAAAGGGGACCCACCAAATGCATGGTGTGGATCTCTAACCACATTATGGTGGGCCACGGTAAGTTTCCAAATATCAACCTCATATAACCTTTTCTCCTCACATTGTGTGTTTGCATCTCTAACTGGTTGGTGTGTGGGGCCTACTATAGCGTTTGTATGGCATCTTATCCGTCCATCAAGGTTGTCCTACCATGAAAATGCGATGCCCCAAAAATCAGATTGATCCAGCCATTATATGCATTCATGTGAATGTGGAGTTTTTTGGATGGTTGTTCATTATTTTCTATAATGTGTCCCACTTAATGGTTGGATCCATCTGATTTTTATGACATGCCATGATCATGGTGGGACAACCTTTCTGTACAGTTGAGATGTCACAAAAATAGTATAGTGGGCACCACAATCCAACTAGTTGGGCATACAACTAGTTGGGTTTGATTTTCATCGTGTAAGGATTTTGAAACGGAAAATCAAAGTTTTAAAGCACCATGTAAATCCGTTCAGCCCGTTTCGCCCTTGGAGGAAGCGGATTGCGTCCTGCCCCCGCCTCAGGACAGATTATCGTCCAGGCAGAGGCTCTGTTGGGCCCGTCGTGATGTATGGGTTTTATCCACGCCGTCCATCAATTTTTTAAGATCATTTTATACAGAAATTCAAAAAATGAGATGGATCCAAAGCTCAAGTGGACCACACCACAGGAAGCAGCGGTGATAATGACACCCATCGTTGAAAACTTCCTATGAGATACCATGATGTTTCTTCGCCATCCAACCCGTTCGTTAAGTTATATACAACTGGATGAAGGGAAAATACAAATATCAGGTTGATACAAAACTTCTGTGGTTCCCAAGAAGTTTTTAATGGTGAGCGTTCAATCCCCACTGTGTGGTCCACTCGAGTCTTGGATCTAACTTATTTTTTTTTATTTCATATACTAAAATGATCTGTGAAAATGGATGGACGGCGTGGATAAATTCCATACATTACAGTGGCTCCCATAGAGCCTTGCTGGACGGATTAGCAAGAAATAGGCTTCCACTGCCTTATGGACGGTCAGGCTTTCGAGTTCACTAGGATAATCAGGACCACACGATCAATGTGGGTTTTGTGCTCCACTGACAGTGGGTCCCACAATTTAACATTTCTGTCTTGACTTATATGTATGCAATGCAATTCATTGGTATTGATCATTCGATGGGGTTTTCAGTTCTGATAAGTGGGGCCCATGAATGATTCGGTAGTCGAGACTAATGTGGATGGACCATCCCCCCAAAATCCTTTCAGAAAGATCCTAGCAATCCATCTTGGGTCCATTTCCAGTAGTAGGCCAGTTGTTGTACTCCTGTTCGTTGATCTACTTGCATGACACTGATTGAAGGGATAGGATTATCCTCTCAGGTAGATTTTCAACGCATAGTCCGTCCATGGTGGGGCCCGACAAACTAACGGACTGGATTACTTAAAAATGAGCTCCAGTTGTGGAAACTTGAAACTGGAGTATATCTATGCAAGGACGTGGATGAGAATCTAATAATTCCTCCTGTCCTTGATTATCTAAGCTGTGATCCAGCACGAATTCTTGGTTTACAACACGGATTTACATGTGGGGCCACGTGGGTCAACTAGTTAGGAGGGAATGGAATTGTAACTTCCTATAAATTTGGGGTTCGTGCATACATTTGACTCCCACGTTACTTGGTATCACTTATAACTAATTTTACTGTTTTGTATTTAATCCAGTTTAATGAGCAGTATGAAATTACTTGAAACATGAATAACTATCGCATCTAGTTTACTGAAATGGAAGCGGCTAAATGTATACAAGTCCACAAAATACATCAATGGGTTGCACAAGGCGTTATCCAACAAAATACAAAAATGATATGTCCAAAAGAATAGTGCGCGGAGTCCATCATTCAGCGATCCAAAATCTGTTTGTTAAATCTATCGTGAACTGCCTATCAATTAGAAGTAGGACGGCTCATCCTCCTCATCAGTGCTCGCGCCGCACGGCTCATCGAACTCAGCATCACCTGCAACTACTAAAAAATCTGGTTGGTGTTTTAAAACATCGTCCTAGAGTGGGAGTGAGTGAGCAACTCAGTGGGTACTATTAGCCTTAAGTTACAACAAGAATCAATTTTATGATAAATTTAATGAAAGGCAAACATCCATAAATTCATAACTAATCTTGTTAATGCATATGCATGAACCATGATATGATGCATGGTCTCGCAACAACACTCCATCGAGCGACTTCGTCTAACGATCGCGCATGACTAACACTCCCTCATTTCGACCTCAACTACCGAGTCGTCAACCTAACTAGTGTGATGCGATCGTGATAGTGTTAACCGAGTTTTTAATTAATTTCGTTCATCTAACAGATTGGAGAAACTGGTACACCCCACGGTGTCAATGCCCTCAATTAGTTGCGAGGTCAAGCCCCCTCAACGTGCAAGTCTAAGACCCCATGATCCTTGATCCTGTCGGATTTTCCATCCCCGATTTCAAGCACATGGGGAGTGCTGGGAAGTAGGATCGCTAGCGGTCATTACGAGGAGGCTCGTCACCCCAGCGTAAGTCGACAGTTCGGAGACAGTGCCCCATTCCACCATGCCCGGCTCTCGAGACAGTGGATCGGTTTCAAACGGTTATCAATGAGCTTTAGTGGGCAAAGGGTGTTCTAGGTTCCATACAGGCGTGAGTAGACATAGTTAACAAACATAGTTGGTCAGTAAGTGAACTAGACCGTGCGAATTCAGACGAGTACATGACGGATGACATCGGGTACAAGCGACCCATGTAGTCCAACTATTGTCGCTCATTCACATCCGCCCAAATCCGCTGGACTAGCCATGGGATGGTCCTACCACAGGACCATCTTCTCCCACTTCAGTTCCCTGACCAACCTAGGGATTTGATGGTATTCAATAATATTCCAACAATTCAGGGTTCGTCTTCTAACACAAGTGATGTCGTGCACTCATACCTTAAACATAAAAATTCAGATTTTTCTATAAATGTAACTACTAACAATAATACGAAATCAATGTGTATGTGTGTTGTGTGGGGTTAGCGAAGAGACCAAGAATTATATATCACTTATAATACAAAAATACAACAATGGTTAATGTATCATACATTCTACAAGGAAACATTATACAAGAATCAAGTATGAGATGAACATGCAATCACCAATTTCATGCCCAATCATGTTAAGGAACAAACAAACAATGCTTAATCATTTCACGTAGTTTGGGAGGACCTATCATGTAAGGTCTTAGCTAGGTTTTCTTTAGATTATTCAAGTACGTCACCCAAACATTCATAATCATTAAATTCATATTAAAATTGGCGCTAGGCCACTTAAGAATAATAGTCTGCACCTATGGATCATCAAGAGCTTGCAGAGTCGACCTAGGGTTTCCAAACTCGCGGGTCGATTTGTAGAGATCCTGAGTCAAATGTACTTGCATGTTAGAATACATGCAAGACTTAGCTTAGCATAATGGATTTCTAAAGAAGAAGAGTGGTTACCTTCTTTTTTTACACATGCACACACACACCCCACACACTCACGCTAGTGGAATTTCACCACCTATGGATACTCGAACCCTTGACCAGGTGCTGAAACTCTTAAGAGTCTACCACCCATGCAAGAGTGGTTACCTATACAATTGGCGGAGAGTTGTTGTTGTGGTTGTGGGTGAGGGATTTCTTGAGGAAGAGGGAAGGGGTTGCAAGACTCGACCTCCCTTGGGCTCCACCTTCAACTACGGCCCACTTTCTTTCCCTTCTTCTCTCTCTCCTTTCTCTCTTTCTTCTCTCTTCACTCTCTCATCTCCTTTGTTGCTGAAATTTTCGTGGGAGAGAGAGAGAGAGAGAGAGAGAGAGAGAGAGAGAGAGTTAAAGGGTTTTATTTCCTAGGTTTGGGTCAAATGACCTTAAGTTCTAACACTCTCCGTACAATGGCCCTTTAAGACCCCTCTTTGGCTTTGGGGCTGCCTTGTCATCCCTCTGGTCACTAAATTTGGAGTGTAGGTGTCTCATGGCCTGATGAGGGGCTATGCAAAATTTGAAGGCAAACGGACGCGGGGTTTTATCGTACAGTTTCAATCTTTAAATGGCCTGTGGGGCCCATTCTGGCTGTTGGGGCGGCTCTGATCGCCCCTTGGCCATGAAATTTATAGGATAGGTGCTCCATGGCCCGATGAAGGGTTGTGCAAATTTTGAGGGCAAACGGACATAGGGTTTTATCGTACGGGTCTGATTTGTGATTAACGGTAACCGTGTCACGATCAGAGTTTAGATTCTGTGGACGGGCGTATAAAAATGTTTTCGGCCTTCCCCGTAAATTTAGAAGAGATCCGACGACTAAAATGCCTAATATCTCAGTTTCATTTAAAAGGGCCAGTGATTTAAAATTATAGCTTTTGAGCCAAGGTTGGGTGAGTCGCGCTTGGCAAGTTTTGTCAGGACAGTGTGGATGCTTAATTTCTAGGCGTCTATTGAGTCCGTGGTCCGCGACGGACTATAAGCCCAGTGAGATCTACGTTTCCTCGGTTTTTTAGATTTTTCTGACCCTTTTTGGCCATTGCACGGCCCACACAGGCCGTCGCCAAGTATAAACAGGCTATCTGGCTTAACGGCCCGCACTTGGTCCGAACATAACCAGACTTGTCCACCTTAATGGAATAACCTGGGTGAATTTATTGGTGGTACCCCCTCACACAAGCGGTTTAAATTGAGCGTTCTTGCGGCAAATCCCACGTGAATGCCCCAAGACACTGTTCTGGTTGGGCCGAGTGTTACAGGAATCCACTGTAGATTGCATACAGCTGCAACATCCTCCCGATCGGATGATCAGAAACCGTTGGAGTTCTATTTTGCATTCCATACATAATAACTCTAGCTATTCAACAGCGGTTGTATTTTGGATCACGTGCAATCTATGGTGGATCATATCCAACGGCTGTTGCTAATCATAAGTAGGCCCCACATAGGAATTTCCCCCGAAAGATTATGTACTGGGTCAGGTTTTGGAAATTATAATTAGTAACTATTGACAGTGAGGAATCCAAGGGCCAGTTGAGCGCTTGGTAAGGATTTGAATTCTAGGTTGATCTGATGGCTTAGGTTCCCTATGATTTTTGGGATATGGCCCATCCATATTGTGATCTACCAGACTAACGGTCCCGATCAACCTAGATGAGCACAGTACTTGCCGAAGGCAGCAACTACTATGCCATACTTTCATATTTACAGTTGAATGGTCCAACATAGCTTGTATGATAAAGAAGTATGTGGACGGTGTGATCATCGATCCGGTCCATCCACTTTGGTGGACCCCACCTTGGATTAGCCAACAACTTCCAGTAGCCATTAGCCATTAGAGGGTGGCAACGAGCTTGTGTCCTAAACTTAGCCCAGGGCTCGACCTGAGCTTCAAATCAAGCTTGGGCCAATGATCAATGGTCTAGGATGGTCCATTCACTCATCTAATCATCAAGTGGGCCACTATTATTTTTTTTTTTAAAAATGAATGGTTTAAAGACATTTATCAGTGGTTTTCCTTTTCCATACACGTGTAGTTTAAAGATAGTAATTGGATTTAAGTCATGTTTCAACTATCAAAAATAAAAATCTTATATTATACTGTCTCAAACCTTTAATTATTAGAATCCTCTTCTCATAAGGCTGGCATGTAAGTAGGGGTGTCAATGGGCTGAGCTTGGGCCTACAAAATTATAATTTTAAGTAGTCTCTGCCCAACAACCCGGCCCAAAACAGTTCAATATCTAGGCCAATATCAACCCCAAGCTCGGCCCATTGACAGCCCTACATGTAGGGTTCCATCATCCATGCATCCCCAGCCCGCCACATGCATGTGTGTGCACCCTTGCACGTGTGCATAATCACATGTGTGTGAGAGACCTTGATACTCTAATACAATATGATCAATGACATTAAAGTGTTTAAAATGGACATGGATCATGTTTAATAAAAACTCGCATACATGGTAATCGACAATGACATGTTAATGAAAAAGCATTGCACGCATGCATAGATGTGAGGCTCGGAAAAGTCATATTTTGAAGGATAAATCTTTATTGGTCACCGTGAGCATTCTTATACAAACATGTAATGTTTTTACATTGACAGCATATCACTATTATATAAGTTACATGCTTTTCTTATTTTATTCGTCGAGAACTATATAACTCTAGGTACATTTCAATGCACATAGGATCCTAACCTTCCTATGTATATTAGAGAAATTTAGGACTGTGGACCCCACCTTTTATCCAGCTGTTTTTGTGAAACAATACAAACTTTGTTTTGCAACTTAGACCTACTCGTACGGACAGCGAATTTGAGGACGAAAATACCCCTCCTTTCACAGAAACGGATTGGGTACTCCCCCGCCACCAGCCAATGGCAGATGGTCGGTGGTCTGTGGGCCCCACCATGATGTATGCTTTTCATCCATGCCGTCCATATATTTTTCCACATCATTTTATGATATGAGACCAAAAATGAGGTATATCCAAATCTCAAGTGTACCACATTACAAGGAACAGTGTTGAATGAGTGTCAACCATTAGAAACCTTTTGGGGCCCACTATAATGTTTGTGAGAAATCCTTCCCATCTAAGTTCATTCATAGGATTACAAAGACCTGGATGAAGAGGAAAAACAAATTTCATATGATCCAAAACTTCTGGAACCCCTAAAAGGGTTTCAATGGTAGACGTTCAATTCCCCACTACCTTTTACAGTGTGGTCCACTTGATAGTTAGATCTATCTTATTTTTTGTCTAAAGCCTTAATATAAGCTCGTCAAATAGATGGACGGTTTGGATATAACACGAACCTCATGATGGGACCCACAAAAGCAACACAGCAAAAAAAAAAAAAAGACTGCAGCCGCCCGCGTAGTCTGGCATGGTTATGGTTAGGGTTATAATCCGTAGCTATAGTGTATCCAACATTGCAAGATTTTTTAGGCAAACTTGCTGAACAGTTTTTGGACTTTTTCGATAATATTGAAAGATCTTCGATATATTAAAGCTACGGCCATCACTACGGTTATAATCCGTAGCTACAGGGTCCCACTGACCCTAACTCACTGCCTTCTTTTTTTCTTTTTCTTTTTTCATTGTAATCCCCACGGCATTTTATGGGTCCCATTATGAGATATGTGTTATATCCAAACTGTCCATCTATTTGGCAACCTCGTATTAAGGCTTGAGACGAAAAATAAGACAAATCTAGCAATCAAGTGGACCACACTGTAAAAGGTAGTGGAGGATTGAACGCCTACTATTGAAACCCTTTTAGGGGTCATAGAAGTTTTGGATCATTATGAAATTTGTTTTTCCTCTTCATCCAGGTCTTTATGACCTTATGAATAGATTGGATGGAAAATATATGTTATGGTAGGCCCTAAAAAATTTTTAACAATGAAAATCAATTTTTCCGCTGCTCTTTGTGGTGTGGTCCAATTGATCTTTGGATATGATTCCTTTTTTTTCTTTTTTCTTTTTTCTTTTTTTATAATGCTCACATATGATCTCAAAATATGGATGAATGTTGTGGATATAATAAATACATAACTGTGGGGCCCATGTAACTTTAATCTCCTTTGAGCGAGGCGAACATGAAAATTGAGTAGGGCAAATTAGAAATTGAGTAGGGCAAACCGGAAATTGAGCGGGGCGCAAACTGAAAATTGAGTAAGGCAAACTAGAAATTGAGCGGGGCAAACATGAAATTGAGCGAGGCAAACTAGAAATGAGCGGGGCAAACTGAAAATTGAGCGGGGCAAACATGAAATTGAGCAGGGCAAACTAGAAATTGAGCAAAGCAAACATGAAATTGAGCGGGGCAAACTGAAAATTGAGTGGGGCAAACTAGAAATGAGCGAGGCAAACTGAAAATTGAGCGGGGCAAACATGAAATTGAGAGGGGTAAACTAGAAATGAGCGGGGCAAACATGAAATTAAGCGGGGCAAACATGAAATTGAGTAGGGAAAACCGGAAATTGAGCAGGGCAAACTAGAAATTGAGCGGGACAAACCAGAAATTGAGTGGGACAAACATGAAATTGAGCGGGACAAACCAGAAATTGACCGGGGCAAACATGAAATTGAGCGGGACAAACTAGAAATTCAGCGGGGCAAACATGAATTTCAGTGGGGCAAACATGAAATTGAGCGGGACAAACTAGAAATTCAGCGGGGCAAACATGAATTTCAGTGGGGCAAACATGAAATTGAGCGGGGCAAACGGTGGGAAACAAAATATATCATGGTGGCCCACTTGAGCTTGTTTCCTAAGGTGTGGTCCACTTGAGCTTTTGATTTTCTTAATTTTTGAAACAAAATATATCATGATGTTTGACTTTTATCCATTCTGTCCATTCATTTTTCCATGCCATTTTAATTTGTGAGCCCCAAAATACACTAGTTCCAAGGCTCAATTGGACCACATAGTGGACATTAAATTTCTACCCTTAAAAAATTCTTGTAGATCATAGAGGTTTTGGATCAAAATGATACTTGTGTTTTCCCTTCATTAATGTTTAAGAGACCATCTGAACCAATTAGATGGCAAATAAACATGTTAGGCTTAGGAGCACTAGTCTGTTTGGAGCTCAGAACTGGCAGGGCAGTACCTAATCCACCATTAGGCTTTCTTAATATGTCAGCACCTCAAATGATCGCATGCTGTATCGGAGAGGGAAGTTGATTGGCTGGTGTACAACTGCTGTAGGTACGTGTCGTTGGAAGAGGAGCACTGATGCTCCTCGATCTCCAAGTTGTACGAACGGTTCAAAGGAGATCAAAGTTACATAGCCACACAGTGATGTATTTATTATATCTAGATTATTTTAGAGCATTATCCAAAAACTGAATCATACCTAAAGATAATCTGGACCACACCATAAATAGTAGCAGCAATAATGATTTTCACCGTTAAACAATTTGTAGGGCCCACCGTAATGTTTATTTTACGTCCAATCTTTTCATAAGGTCACAAACACCTGAATGAAGAGTAAAAACAAATTTCATATTGATCCAAAACTTCTGTGACCCCAAAAAGGGTTTCAATGGTAGACGTTCAATCATCTACTGGTTTTTGCAGTGTGGTCCACTTGATAGATCTATCTTATTTTTCATCTCAAGCCTTAAGACAAGCTCCCCAAATGGATGTACGATCTGGATATAACACATACCTCATGATAAGACCCACAAAACTCTCTCCCATAGCCACTCCCCTATATAAAATGCATTCAATCCCTAACACAGACCTCATGTTTACCTCGCTCAATTTCTAGTTTGCCCCACTAAATTTCTAGTTTGCCCCGCTCAATTTCATGTTTGCCCCGCTCAATTTCATGTTTGCCCCTCTCAATTTCATGCTTGCCCCGCTCAATTTCTAGTTTGCCCCTTTCAATTTCTAGTTTGCCCCTCTGAATTTATAATTTACCCCGCTGAATTTCATGTTTGCCCCGCTCAATTTCATATTTGCCCCGCTCAATTTCATGTTTGCCCCTCTCAATTTCTAGTTTGCCCCGCTCAATTTCATGTTTGCCCCGCTCAATTTCTAGTTTACCTCGCTCAATTTCATGTTTGCCCCGCTCAATTTCTCGTTGGTCTCGCTCAATTTCATGTTTGCCCCGCTGAATTTCTAGTTTGTCCCACTTAATTTCGTTTTTGCCCCGCTCAATTTCCAGTTTGACCACGAAGTGATTGAAACAGACCATGAAGTGAATGAAATGGATTTTCGACCATCGACCCGATAGAATCTTAGAAAATAACTAGGTTTGTTGGCTAAATTAGCTTCTCCTACTCAAAAATCATATGTGGTACGTTAAGTAAATCATTCTAGTTTAGGAGATATGCTTGTTGATTAAATAGACAAATAAATGAATTAAAAGAGAGAAAAAAATTTATATGCTTATATATATATATATATATATATATATATATATATATATATATATATATATATATGGGAAAAGGTACAATGCGCTCGAGCTGACAATAAGCTCCCGTGAGGTCGAGCTATGTGGGCCCCACCGTGATGTGTTTCGACCATTAACATCGTGTATTTGATGGGTACCCTTTAAATTATGGGATATCCCAAAAATCAGCCATATACGGAACATAGGTGGGCCATACCATCTAAAATTATGTGAAGACACCGTTAAAACATATAAAAGCACTTGGTATGGCCCACCTGAGTTTTGCTGTAACATCCTGGATTTTCACTGTTTTGGATTTCCAAAAATTCTTAAATTTTTTTAATGTAATTAACTTATATTATCATTTACTGACCATTGGCACTCAATGCTAGCTTATACATGGGTGATTGTAACGTCCCGTCCAAACAGCACAATGTCTTGGGGCGTCCACGTAGGATTTGCCGCAGGACCGTTCGTCTAAATCACTCGTGGTGGGGTACCACAAGTTAATTAACCTAGGATTAGCCTATTATAATAGACCTGACAGGTCATGATAGGACCCAGTGTGGCCTGCCAAGCCAGATGGCCTGTTTACACTTAACAACAGCCCATGTGGGCCACCCAACGACTGAGGAGAGTCAGAAAAATCTAAAAATTTAGGAAATCATAGATTTCACTGGGCTTATGGTCCATCGCGGACTGCGAACCCCGTGGACACCCAGAGTTGGTATCTGACACTTGCCAAATGCACCCCACCAATGCCAGAATTGGAATCTGGCACTTGCAAATGAAACTGAGATTCCGGGCTTTTCAACCGTCGGAGTTCTTCCAAATTTACGGTGAAGGTTTAATGTATTTTTCTACGCCTGTCCACGAATTCTGGGAGTCGATCGTGGCACGATGACCGTTGA
The DNA here is from genome assembly GCA_030180095.1 of Magnolia changhungtana. Classification (NCBI taxonomy): domain Eukaryota; kingdom Viridiplantae; phylum Streptophyta; class Magnoliopsida; order Magnoliales; family Magnoliaceae; genus Magnolia; species Magnolia changhungtana. Next base: position 1,663,783 of record JASAUF010000555.1, on the reverse strand, counting down.
TCGCAAATCGGACCCATACGATCAAACCTCATATCCGATCGCTCCCAAATTTTGCATGGCCCTTCATCGGGCCATGGAGCACTTATGCTATAAGTTTCATGGCTGGAGGGCCACCAGAGCCACCCCAATCACCGAAATAGGCCCCACAGGGCCACTTAAAGATCGGAATCGTATGCTCAAACCCCATACTCGTTCATCCGTTTGTTCCCAAACTTTGCATGACCCCTCATCGAGCCATGAGATACATACACACCAAGTTTGGTAGCTAGAGGAGTGTTAGGGCCGCCCCAACACCAATAGGGAGTCCTATAGGGCTATTTTAGAAATTTGTGAAAGCTTGGGGCCAAAGGGCCCAACTCTAGCAAATAAATCCCTAACCCTTATCTCATAACTCTCACCACAACCACCATTGCCAAGGGCCATGAGACACTTACGCACCAAGTTTGGTGGCCAAAGGAGAAAGAGAGAGCTAGAGAGTAAGGAGAGAAGAAAAAGAGAGTGAAAGAGAGCTATAGTGGACCTTAGATCGAGGTGAGGCCCAAGGGGATCAATCCTTTCAACTCCCTATCCTTCCTCTAAAGGAAACGCTCCACCACAACCTCAACAATCGTCCGTGGGTCATCTAGGTAAGATCCTTCACCCTCTTTTCTTGAAACCCATGTATTGAGAAGGGATTTGGCATGGATTCCTAACATGCAAATGTTGCTCTAGGGATTCTGGCCGTTCGACCCCAAAAGCTCTCATTCCTAGGTCATTTTCCAAGCCTCCAACGAATCCGAAGGTGCGGACTATTGTTTTTAGGTGGCCTAGCACCAATTTTAGTGTGGGGTTAATGATTTTGATTGCTTGGATGCTATGATTGAATAATTTAGAGAAACCCTAGGAGTTGTATATTGTTGGAATTGTATGGATTGCATATTTAGCTTTCATATTGGTGTTGATCTTGCCTCTCACATGATATTATGTATGGGTGATAGTTTGCTCATGATTGCTCTATCCTTTTTCCTCATATGTGGTATTTCAATGTGTGTATGATTTATTACCCTTGTGCACATGATTTCTGAAATTGAAAGAAGTGCTTAACTTCCTCACACACACACACAACTCACATGCACTTGTTTCATATTATGGTTAGTCTTGCTTACTATGAGAATCTGAATGGTATATGAGATGCATGAGAACATGTGGTCGCTATGCTAGTTGATAATATGTAGAATTGGCATGTTATGGATCCCTTCACGACCTTGGGTTAGTCAGGAACATGAGGAGAGACGGTAGTCCCATCGGTAGGACTATACTATGGCTAAACCCGTGGGTTTGGGCGGGTGTGTTCGGGTGGCTGTAGTTCGACTACATGGGTCTTTTGTGCCCGATGCCACTCATCTCACACTCGCCCGACTCGTGTGGTTTAGCCTACTGTCTGACCAACCCTATTTGTTAACCATGTTTGCTCACATATATATAAAACCTGAACCACCCTACAACCGTTGTAGCCTATCAATAACCTACTTGAAACTGGTCCACAGTCTCGTGAGCTGGGCTTGGTGGAATGAGACACTGTGTTCAAGCTGTAGGCCTACGCTGGGGTGTCGCGCCTCCCCGTAGTGACTGCCAGCGATCCCTTTCTCTCGGCACTCCTCATGTGCCTGAAGTCGGGGATGAGGAACTCGACAGGATCACGGACCACGAGGCCTCGGCCTCACTCATTGATGGGGCCTTGGCCTCGTACCAATTTAGGGCATTGATACGTGGGGTGTATCAGATTCCTCAACCTGCTAGATGAATGGACTTAACTAATAACTCGGCTAACACAATCGCATTGCATCGCATTAGTTAGGGTGGTGACTTGGAAGTCAAAGTCGCTCTGAGAGAGTGTTGTCATACGCGATCATTAGATGGAGTCGCTCGAGGGAGCGTTGTGGTGAGGGCATGCATTATACCATCCAGCATGCATGCACATTGATAAGATTAGCTAGATGTATATGATTGACTGTTTTTCATTAAGTTCATGCTATAATTGATGCCTGTTATAACTTGAGACTAATAGCACCCACTGAGTTGATCACTCACTCTCACTCTGGGATGGTGTTTTAAAACACTAACCAGACCCATTCATAGTTGCAGGTGACGAGGAGTACGAGGAGCCTGGTGGCACGAGCGTAGACGAGGAGGACTAGCTGTCCTACTTCCTGTTGATGAGCGGGTCTTTATCGGCTTAGTAGACGGGATTTTGGATCGCTGAGTAGTGGACTCAGCTTTATTTTCTGAATATATCAAATTTTTTTGTGATTTGTTGGGCAATGCCTTGAGCGACCCGTTTATATCCTTTTGGATTTGTATATATTTAACCTCTTTCAATTCAGTAGACTTGTTGTGATTGTGATTCATACTTCAAGTAATTCCATACTACGCATTTAAACCTGATTAAATGCAAAACAGTGAAAAATTGGTTATAAGTGATGACCGAAAACTTGGGAGTCGAGTGTATGCACGACCCCCAATTTTCAGGGCGTTACAAGATGGTATCAGAGCAATAGTTTAGAATCCCTTGGGTCATGGGTCATGAACTCATTAACGCGTCCGCTGACTTAAGAGGATATGTATTAGAAAACGTAATAGAGACTTAGAACGCTAGGAACCATCTCAGACCCTGAACCAACAATTATAGATGGAAAGTAGGACTTGCAAGTAATTAAGAATGGGTAGCGAGAGAGGGAATAGTAACGCTAGAAAGGAGGATTCGAGAGTCTTACAATGACACGACTTATTCCTGAGTAAGAAATTGGGAACCTGGCGGCAAGACTTAATTCGATTGACTAGGAGATTTAGTTAGTTTAGTCCATCAAATTCCTAGGGCCCGTTGGGCCAACTAAAATAGGTGGGATTAGGGTGAGATAAATTTTATAGTAAAGATGAATGCAGATGTAAGGTATTGTCCCTGGGATGAGCACATCCCATGTTCTATAATACCCTGTTGGAATGTATTCAATTAAGGGTAAATCCCGGGTCTTCCTTCCCAATCATACTTAGAAATCCCACATTACACCATCCAATGCTAGGCTCATTTAGCAAAGCCTGCGAAATAAATTTGAGTCCCATCCCACGCTCATTCCATACGTGTCATTCCCAATCTTGAGTTGGGATTAACATTGCAATCCCATTTTGTACCGCCTAATGCCACTAGCCAAACGGGCCTAAGTCTAAATTTCCTCTCTCCCATCTATCTCATTAAAAATCTACACCGGCCATCACTCTGTTCCTTAATTTCCCTAATACATTGTTAGGAGCGAGCCAGAAATTGAAAGATTTGGACGGACGAACCCGTCGTCTTAAACCAAATGAGCTAATACGGGCCAAACTTGATAGTTCCAACCCATTCGGGGATAAATATGTAGGGGCGAATGAAAATTCACTAGAAATAGTGGAAATGTAGGAAAATCAGACTTTTGGCCTCTAACCGGAAAAAATCTCATGAAACAGATAGGCTCATTGCGTAGATCAGCTCGTTCTACCCCAAAATCATATGGCACTTCCCGGGGAGCTTTTCCGACGCCCGGGAATGCCGAAAGACTTCCGGGCCATTAATCGGAGGAGTCACCCCGTCGATCCGCATGGCCACCCCACCAGTGGTCCAGAGGACCGCGTGGCCACCCTGCCGACCCACGTGGCCGCTCCGCCGCCCGCGTTGTCACCCCGCCGATCCGCGTTGCCCCCACCGCAGTTTCTACAATTTTAGGTCAACTTCAAAAATTCATATCCCTTCGTTACAACTCCGATTTAGGTGATTCAAAAGCAAGATTGAAACTTGATGAGTATAGTTTTATATAAAAATGAGAAAAAAAATAAAATAAAAATTATAATATAGTTAAAATTAAACTGTTCTGTCAACTATCTAAAAATTATTAATTTCGGACAGCTGTTGCTCCTAGAATTTTAATAATTTATTTACAACTCTAAATGACATGAAATTTTGCGGGATGACTTGAAACTTAATGATAAATCATTATTAAAATTTTAAAAATAATTCAGTTACTGAAAGTATAAGAAATGTTACAAGATATGTCCCTCCTCCATTTCAATGTACACACGAGGGGGGCCCATTTCTCTTGCTATGTGGGACTATGTAGAGTCCATAAAACCTATCTCTACTATGCCCATTACCCTCCACCATCCCTTCTAGACCCTAGAGAAAACTTTCCCTCTCCCAATCTTAAAACCCAATCCCCAAACCCACCATCTTCTTCTTCACTCTAACCCATCTCAATCCTCATTCTCTCAAATCCTTTCGAAACTTTTCTCAATATCATTTCTTCAACTCATTCTTAATCACTTCTCAATTTCCATCCCTCAAATCCATTTTCTTAAACTCATCTCCAAATTCACCTCACTCAACATCTTCAAACCTATCTTCTCCTCCTTCACAAACCCATCACCAAATCCATTCTCAACACCATCTCAAACCCATTCCAACCCTTCTCAAATCTCATTTTCCCAACTCATTTCCTAAACATTTCTCAATCCCCATTCTTCAAATCCATTTTCCTTAAACCCATCCACTCTTTCACTCTCACTTCACCACCCTCCATTCTCTCAATCTTTAGAGAAAAGCCCACCTCTTTCTCTAAACCTCAACACATCATCCTCTTCAAACCCATCTTCATTCCCTTCACATCTCTTATCTCCCTAACCCATCCCATTCCATCATTTTCACCTCTTCACTCCTAAACCCATTCCTAAACCCAATATCAAAACCATTTTTCACAACCTCATTCTCTCCATCCATCCACATGGTCATTCCTATAACCCAAGCTACAACCCCATTCTTCAAGCCTATTTCTTCTTCATACCCCTCCCAAACCCATCTACCAAATCCATCCTAGCCAAAAGAAATGGCCCTCCTAGCAACTGTTGCCCCGTTCTTCTCCGTCTCGGTGATTCTTTCACTCATGGGGAAGAAGAGACCGGCAACCGCCGAGCCGGGACCAAGCCGAAAAGGGCAAAGCAAGCAAAGGGTTGATCCGAAGGAGAGGAGGCACCCCCGTCCTCGTCCGACCCAGGAGGATAATATTTTAACTTTACGGAAATTAGTAGTTGTTTTGAGTTATTTAGGGCTACTACCATGTATTGAAGATAGTTAAAACTCTTGCTTGATTTGTCTGTTTTTTCTTTATATTTAGAGTATCTAGTAATACCTGTAAATCCATACTATAGGATGTAACTGGCTATGCCAATGGCATTTTGGAATTCAACATGAATGTATGGATTGAAATTCTCTTGTCACTTTGTGAATACTTGCATGTGTGGTTGCCAATGAACTAGTCATGTCCTTTCATATTAAAGTTTAATATTGGGTGTCTATTTAGGAATTATTTATAATCGTGTTACGAATCATCCCGTGATTAAATTGATTACATATATATATTTTTGTTTAAGCTATACCCGTAAGTAGGATTGAGTTTCATAGTTTAATACTCTGTAAGCTCATGTTAGGGGTGGACTATAGTAAAATATATTGAGTTTTCCTATTCTCTTATGAACTCAAGGTTCAAACAATATCGAGAAGATAATATCTTTCATCTTTGCCTTCCTGCGTTCATTTTAGCGTTACTAGCACTCTAAACCACAAGAATACCTTAAAACTTTCAATTCTTCCTTCCCTGTTAAAATTTATGAAACCAAAGTGATTTGCCCATAACTCACTAACCATATGATCAAAATGGTATTGTCGAGAGGAACCTTAAGTTCCTAGAAACTTTTCTAAGACAGTCGTTTGACCATAGGCATGTGGGAAACTCACCACCCACTAAAATATTATAAATGAGACACTTGAACTTTTAAATAAATTTTGATATCTTCCAAATGTTAAGAATAATCGGACTACGGAATTACGGAACCATACATTTGCGAAGTATTCGCGGCCTAACTCAATTCTCAATCCTGGGCGACTACTAATGGACTCACTGCTTTGACCGATCAGAAGACCAGGATCCACCAGGACGATGAAGGGATACGACGAGCCTTCTACCCTGATCAGGTAGATGATCGACGTATCGGGTTCAAGCCCACTACAACCGTCTCCCCGTATTGGTCTAACATTGAAAACAAATATTTTTATTCTGGATAGAGGGAAATCGTCGTCATGAATCCAAATCTTTAAAAATAAACGAGTTAGGATGAATTTTTTTTTAAAGGGGGGGTAGACTAAAATGAGTTAGACTAGTATAGATAGTATACACCATACTCTGCATCTAAACTTGAAATCAACAAAACCTAGGCAAATGAAATAATGAAACCTTTACTTATTACCCGTAGGCAATTTCGGGGGCAAAATTATTTTTAAGGGGGGTAAATTGTAACATCCTGGATTTTCATTGTTTTGGATTTCCAAAAATTCTTAAAATTTTTTTTATGTAATTAACTTATATTATCACTTACTAACCATTGACACTCAATGCTAACGTATACATGGGTGATTGTAACGTCTCGTCCAACCAGCATAGTATCTTGGGGCGTCCACGTAGGATTTGTCGCAGGACCGTTTGTTTAAACTACTCGTGGTGGGGTACCATAAGTTAATTAACCTAGGATTAGCCCATTAGAATAAACATAACAGGTCATGATAGGATCCGGTGTGGACCGCCAAGCCAGATGACCTGTTTACACTTAACAACAGCCCGTGTGGGCCACCCAGGGACCGAGGAGGGTCAGAAAAATCTAAAAATTTAGGAAATCATAGATCTCATTGGGCTTGTGGTCTATCGCGAACTGCGGACCCCATGGACACCCAGAGTTGGGATCTGGCGCTTGCCAAATGCACCCCACCAATGCCAGAATTGGAATCTGGCACTTGCAAATGAAACCGAGATTTTGGGCTTTCCAACCGTCAGATTTCTTCCAAATTTATGGTGAAGGTTTAATGTATTTTTCTACGCCCGTCCACAAATTCTGGGACCCGATCGTGGTACGGTGACCATTGATCGCAAATCAGACCCGTACGATCAAACCCTATATCCGATCGCTCCCAAATTTTACATGGCCCTTCATCGGGCCATGGAGCACCTATTCGATAATTTTAATGGCAGGGGGGTCACCAGAGCCACCCCAATCACTGAAATGGGCCCCACAGGGCCACTTAAAGATTGAAATCGTATGCTCAAACCCCATACTCGTTCATCCGTTTGTTTCCAAACTTTGCATGACCCTTCATCGGGCCATGAGACATGTACACACCAAGTTTGGTGGTCAGAGGGGTGTTAGGACCGCCCCAACACCAATAGGGAGTCCTATAGGGCTATTTTGGGAATTTGTGAAAGCTTGGGGCCAAAGGGCCTAACTCTAGCAAATAAATCCCTAACCCTTATCTCATAACCCTCACCACAACCACCATTGCCAAGGGAGAAAGAGAGAGCTAGAGAGCAAGGAGAGAAGAAAGAGAGAGTGAAGGAGAGCTATGATGGACCTCAGATCGAGGTGGGGCCCAAGGGATCAATCCTTTCAACTACCTATCCTTCCTCCAAAGGAAACGCTCCACCACAATCTCAACAATCGTCCGTGGGTCATCTAGGTAAGATCATTCACCCTCTTTTCTTAAAACCCATGTATTGAGAAGGGATTTGGCATGGATTTCTAACATGCAAACATTACTCTAGGGATTCCGGCCGTCCGACTCCAAAAGCCCTCATTCCTAGGTCATTTTCCAAGCCTCCAACGAATCCGAAGGTGCGAACTATTGTTCTTAGGTGACATAGCACCAATTTTAGTATGGGGTTAATGATTTTAATTGCTTAGATGCTATGATTGAATAATCTAGAGAAACCCTAGGAGTTGTATATTGTTGGAATTGTATGGATTGCATGCTTAGCTTTCATATTGGTGTTGATCTTGCCTCTCACATATATTATGTATGGGTGATAGTTTGCTCATGATTACTCTATCCTTTTTCCTCATATGTGATGTTTCAATGTGTGTATGATTTATTACCCTTGTGCACATGATTTCTGGAATTGGAGGTGATGAGGGTCAAATATTGCATCTCAGACCCCGAATATTACCTAATTTTATGTTCATGATAATGTTTAATACCATAATTTAATTATATTTTTGTTGCAGGATGTAATTAAGAGCGTTAATTGAAAAAGAGTATTAAAAGAAGGAATTTGATGTTCTGAAGTCATCAGAGCAAGGGACGGACTCCAGAGAACCAAGATCAATGGATTTATACGGCAGGAATCCGAGAAAATCAAGCCATTCACGTTGAATAGGCCCGAAATTGGTCCAGAATGCAAGATCACATGGTTCCCGCCATCCGATTGGTTCGAAACTTTATACATGTGATGAGGGCCATAAATTAACCGTACATATTAAATTTCATCTATTGAAGATCTCAGAAAGTGGCCCAACGGACAGATCAGCCCATTAATCTTCAATTCGGGGCCCACCTGATATCTGGAATTGCCTCAATTTTGATTTTGGTGGCTAAAATAATATGATAAAAAAGATGGACGGTGTAAATTTCATACAAACATCACAGTAGGCTCATATGTACAACGTGTGTACATGGTGTACACATGTGGTGAGACGCACCAAATTGGTCAGCAGCACTGACCACCTTCCAAAACAGCAACACCCGTGTCACCCTCCAAAAACGGTAGTTGCCGTTTCAGCAACGCGTCACGGACGGACGCTGTCCATTTTTGCGGCTGGCTGTGAGCCCCACACGTGTCCCGTCCGGCCGATCCAAGCCGTTCATCTTGTAGAGTGGCTCGAGTACTACAAAACCATGTTGATATTTTGTGTCCATGCATGCACACGTGTGCGGTACAGAGGCCACAAAAGGGCTGCCCTGCAACATTCAAATCTGATCTTTTTGTGTTTTCTTCTCTGGGACGCGTCAATGGACGTTCAAAACTACCTATTCTTGACTGAAATTTCGTCCTGAATCCAATGGACGGGGTGGATTTTCCAGAAAATACTTCTGTGGGGCCCACCGATCACGACAGCGAAAGGGTGCGAAAGTTTCACACATATTAAGAAATCCGGTTTTCCAGGCGGTTGTGGGCTACCATCTTTGATCATATGGTAGATCTGAACCGTCCATCATGTAGAGGACCCAAGAAAGTCCTAAGGGACGGTGTTTGTTTGGAATTTGAGTAAGGAAAATGCTATGTTTCGAGGGCCCGAACTGGGCTGTGAAAAGGCTTCCGCTGCGCGTGCGACAGCTTCCCAAATCCGATTTTCACCACTCCAGCCACTCCATCAGCTATAAAAAGAGTTGCAAAACGTGAGGAATGGCATTCAAAAATTGGAGAATTCCAGATCCAGAGGAAAATAGCAGATCCAGAGAAGAGAAGAAAGGAGAGAGAGAGAGAGAGAGAGAGAGAGAGAGAGAGAGATCGATTGGTTTGATGTTCCCTTTTTATGAATTTTGTTTATCCATCTTTTTAATGGATTTTATGGGTCACTAATCTCTCAGCTAGGGCTGAGATGAAGCCCCTAATTTGATTAGCTCTTGTATTGGTTGAATTTACTTTGAATATTAATTGATTTGTTTCTTTTTCTAAGTGGGCTTGATTGTTTAAATTCTATACTTTCCATCTATGAACTTGACCAAAGTATATATATGGATGTTGTTTGGATGCTTATTATAGGTGCTTGTGTCTGATCAAGAACAGATTTCCTATAGAGAAAGAAACAGGGTGCTTTAATGAACTGTACATTCCATGTGCCCGACAAGGACATGGGATATGTTATTCATGGCATTGCTTAAAGGAATTAGACATTCTGTATGCCCGATTAAGGACACAGATTGTGCTTTCTCTATATAAGTGGTATCAATCTAGATTAAGGTGAATCAACAGACAAAACAAGGGTTAGGATAATTAGGGGTGGATTCGAAAGTCCTAGTACCCTCTCTCTGATTGAATTTTCTTCTCTATTCTCAATTGTTTTTTTCATAGAATTGTGCTTAGTAATTCGCTCCATTCTTTGTTGGATTAGTTAAGGAGAGTCATAAATTTGAATTGTGACGACTAGTCCTCGTGGGAACGATCTCGTAATACGTACCATATCTACATCTGATTCGTATACTTGCGAGTTTAAATATCATTTAAATCATGTTGGTTTAAATAAAACATCAAGTTTTTGGCACCGTTGCCGGGGACTGTTTCGATCTAAATTGGATTTAAGATTCTCTCTTATCATAATTCATAGTCTTAGGATTTTACTAACTTTAGATTAGAGCTTTTGTTTAGAAACTAACCTATTTCCTATTTTGTAGGGTCCTGACATAAATTTCTAAGTTGGTAATCCCGTTCTAAATTCTCTACTCTTTCTAATTTCTATTTTTAGAATTAGGATTTTACTTTTTAGAAATTTTCTAATTCTAGAATTTCTTTTTTGAATTGTTCAATTTTCTATTTTTAGATTTGGATTCTTCTTTTAAGTAACTTTCTATTTTCTAGTTTTAGAAATTTTTTTTTTCTTTTTAAAAACTAACTTAGCTTTTTATTTTTAGTAACTTTCTAATTCTAGGATTTCTTTCCTTTTTAGAAACTAACTCTTTTTTTTGTTCTTTAGAAAATTTCTAATTTTAGATTTTTTGTTTTAGAAACTAACTTGTTTTATTTTCTTTTGCAGGATTTTAACATAGATCTCCAAATTGGTAACATCTTTATAAATTCTCCAGTCTTTTCTACTTTCTATTTTGAGAATTAGGTTTTTATTTTTTAGAAATTTTCTATTTTCTAACTTTGGATTTAGAAACTTTCTATTTTCTAGTTTTAGAAACTTTTTTTTTTAGAAATTAACCGTTGCTTAAGATTTTTCTATCATTATTTTAGGAAACTTAATTTGTTTTTGTTTTTATTTACAGGAATTGGGGAAGGAAGCTACTAAGTGAAGGAGGAGCTTCTTAAATCTTCTGACATCAATCATCTCCTTTCCCGGGTTCTTTCTTCCCATTCTTGTTGACATAGTTTTAACTTGTTTTAGAATCTCATAGTTTCTAGTTCTAGTTTTATTTCTCTTAGGTTGCTTCTTAGTTTAGTTTCTTTCTTACATTGCAATAACATAGTTTATGCTAGGACGTAGATCTCTGAACATAGAACTAGCACATTTTGATCCTGAAATAGAAAGAACTTTTCGTAGAAGATTTAGAAACATCCTATTTGAAATGGCGGAAGAGAATGGAACTAAAGCTCTTAGAGATTATTCAACTCCTGTCCAATTCAATGCGCCTTCATGCATAGTGTTGCCCACCACCACGGCAGCACACTTTGAACTCAAGACTGGGGTCATATAGTTGTTGCCTTCCTTTTATGGTTTAGACAAGGAGGACCCATATCATCATGTGAAAGAATTCCTAGACATTTGCTCTACCTTTAGGTTTCAAAACTTTTCAGACGATTCGATCCGTTTGCGCCTTTTTCCTTTTTCTTTGAAGGATAAGGCGATAGCATGGTTGAATTCTCTAAAAGTTGGGTCTATCACTACATGGGACCGATTGTCTAGGAAGTTCTTAAACAAGTTCTTCCCTGTTCACAAAACTAATGCTCTCCATAGGGAAATTACCAATTTCACACAAAAAGAGGGTGAGCACTTTCATGAATGTTAGGAAAGATGGAAGGACTTACTTCTTAAATGTCCACACCATGGTTTTGAAAAGTGGCAACAGGTTCAATACTTCTATGACGGTTTGACACCCCAGAACCGTCACATGATTGATGCTACCAGTGGAGGGTCATTCATGACCAAAAGTGATGTTGAAGCATGGAACTTCTTTGAAATCTTGTGTGAAAATTCCCAGCAATGGGACTATTCAAATAGAGGTGACAGAAGTCCCCAACCACAGAAGAGAGGTGGTATATATGAGATAGGAGTCATGCCAGATCTATGCACCAAGCTTGATAACTTGACAAAGAAAGTTGATGCTCTGGTATTAAATAATGGACCTCCACAAACAACTCAAGCCGAGGCTTGTGTCATATGTTCTAGTCCTGCCCATTCTATGCAGTCTTGTCCATCTGGTGCAGCATCCCCAGAACTTCTTTCTGAACAAGTACATGCAATGAACAGTTTTCAAAGACTTGGGAATAATCTTTACTCAGAAACTTACAACCCAGGTTGGGCTAGGCATCCAAATTTCTCTTGGGCAAAAGGACCACAACAAGGAGGACCATCTGAAAATCCTCCTATGCAACCGCATTCCCAAGTTGGCAGTCAACAACTTCACCAGTTTCCGCAATATCAACAACTGCCTGCACAATCAAGGAAACCATCTCTTGAGGATACACTCAATCTTTTTATGCAGAGTTCTCTCCAATTCCAAAAAGACACCCAACAAACCTTACTAGCCAACCAACAAAGCTTACATGCAAATGCGCAATCTATTGCCAAGCTGGAAGTACAATTGGGTCAACTTGCTGCCACATTGAGTGAGAGAGAGAAGGGCAAGTTCCCTAGCCAACCTGTGGCTAATCCAAAGGGACAGTATGAGATTGGCTCTAATTCCAACCAAGGGCAATATCATGAGCAAGCCAAATCGATCACTACCCTTAGGTCAGGTAAACAGATTGACAACAGAATAGAGATGCCTAGGGATGAATCAAATTCCAAAACGGAAGATCAAGATGAAGCAGAGAGACACACTAATGCATCCAAAGTCCAAAAGCTCTCTGACTCTTCAAGAGCCACTAATGTGCCATCCTATGTGCCCAAAGCACCATTTCCTCAACGTTTGGCACCAATAAAGAAAAGAAACAACTTTGACGAAATCTTGGATGTGTTTAAAAAAGTGCAAGTCAACATCCCGTTGCTTAACGCTATCAAGCAAGTCCCTGCTTACACTAAGTTTCTTAAAGATTTATGCACTCAAAAGCGTAAGCAGAATGTTCATAAGAAAGTCTTCCTTGCAGAGCAACTCAGCTCCATGATTCAACATAACACCCCTCCTAAATTTAGGGATCCAGAACCCCACTATTTCATGCGGCATAGGAGATCATAAGATCGGGAAGGCATTGCTTGATTTAGGGGCGAAGCGTCAATTTGTTACCATATTCGGTTTATGAGCAGCTAGGACTTGGTGAGTTGAAACCGACTAAAATAACATTACAACCAGCTGATAGATCTGTCAAGGTGCCCCGGGGTGTTATTGAAGATGTGCTAATCCAGGTTGATAAATTTTATTTTCCAAGGATTTCATAGTTATAGATACTCACTGTCCTAGAATCCTCATAGTCAGATCCCAGTCATCTTGGGTCATCCATTTTTGGCCACATCTAATGCTATTATAAATTGCCGGAATGGAGTTATGAAGTTGTCCTTTGGTAACATGAATATTAAACTCAATGTCTTTAATGCAGGACAACAATCCGCAGATTTGGATGACATATCTGAAGTGAACATGATCGAGAGTCTAGTGCAGGACTCCTTCCGTAAATCTTTTGAAGATCCACTTGAGACCTGCTTAGCACAATATGGTATGGATTTTGACATCGATAGTCCCATCCACGAAGTCAATGCACTGCTCGACTCTACTCCTATATTGGAGACTGAAAAATGGAGAGCGAAAGTGGAACCTCTTCATCCCTCTGAGACTCTTCCTGACAGCACAGTTTCTAACTCTGAGAAGGCAAAGGCGAGCAGGCTACTTAATGTTCTTAGCGCATATAAGGCAGCAATTGAACGGAAGATAGCGGAAATACGGGGAGTATGCCCCACTGTATGTATGGATCATGCTGTGGAAATGTCTTGTGAAATGCAAAGGAAGCGTGATCCTAACATGGAAGAAGTCGTTCGAGCAGAAGTCCTTAAATTATTTGACGACAGTATCAGTTACCTTATTTCAGATAGCACAGTTCATGGGAACTCACATCACTTGTCTGGGATTGGTTAATCAAGGTATTGAGGTAATTTCTTTGGCGGACCCTAGTTATAAAGATTAGTTAATTCATGGTCCGTTCTTGTCTGGCTGAAGACGTTAAACTTAGCGCTCCTGGGAGGCAACCCAGCTTTTCATTCCATTTCATTTTCCTAGTTAGTTAGTTCAATGTTTGTGGGTAACATTGCTGCAAACCCTCACGAGACTACAACTCGTCCACTAGGGGTAACCTAGGGGTTTAAAGGCTTATTACATACGCTAAATGCAATCGAGAGCACCTGCGAAAGTGGTATAGGTAGGATTTTTTATGATTTTATTTTTGTATTGTGTTGATTTCTCTCTTGTGCTGACCTGCTTTTACGATGATATTTTTTGAGGAAGCCTCTTGATTCTCCGTCCAGGTACTATCTTTCCCTCATTCCTCTTTTATTTTCGTTGTCTCATGTGTATCGCATGATTATTTCTTTTACATTGAGGACAATGTAGATTTTAGGTTGGGGGTGGGAGATTAGGTTGCCTAATCAGTATTTTCTTGGTCTTGAGCAGAAATTGTGAAAATTTTTAAAATTTTTCTGGAATTTCTGATGAATTCAAAGTGATTTTGACGGATAGTCGAGAATATGGGTAACTTATGACTCTTGGATTCGGCCATCTGCTTGATTTTACAGTTAAGTTTGAATTCTTAACCCGTGATTAGAAGTTGTACACATTGATTGAGTCATGATTTCACATATCACATCTCACTTACACATTAAGGTTTCGGTTCGATAATTGAATGATTTACTTGGTAATCACTAAGCATGAAAGGAACCAGCCTGAAAAAAAATAAAAAAATTTAGCATCAGTTTATAAAGAAGAATTGAAAGGGTAAGTCGCATAATCGTCATCATAGGTTTGCTCCCTATATAGATGAATATTCGATTCCCCATAGTTAACATGAGAAAAGAGTTAGGCGACAAGTTTTCACCATAGGTTTGCTCCCTATAGGTGAGGATTTGATTCCCCTCCTTGGCACTACTGTTTATAAAGGAAATCAAAGGCTGATAGAACGAAAAGATGATCTAAAATGCTAGTGTTGGTTTCAGGTTTGTTTGTCACGAATTCCAATGATATCATGAAATTGACAATCAGATCTCTAAATAATTGTGAGTCGAGATTACACTATACACTCATGGAACTCAATGTTTATAATATTCTAATTAATGGATTAATATTTTAAACTTGATTATGAAGTTTACCGTGAGTTTGATTCTAGGAAAAATTTTCACCCACCATTCATGAATCGTAGAATTTTCACATCTCAATTATCTTTTCACAAGTCACTTGAGTTTACAGGAATTGTCTTTTATTTCTGAAATTACTTTTCGCATGTTTTGCTCGGGACTAGCAAAATGCTGGTTGGGGGTTGTGATGAGGGTCAAATATTGCATCTCAGACCCCGAATATTACCTAATTTTATGTTCATGATAATGTTTAATGCCATAATTTAATTATATTTTTGTTGCAGGATGTAATTAAGAGCGTTAATTGAAAAAGAGTATTAAAAGAAGGAATTTGATGCTCCGAAGTCATCAGAGCAAGGGACGGACTCCAGAGAACCAAGATCAATGGATTTATACGGCAGGAATCCGAGAAAACCAAGCCGTTCACGTTGAATAGGCCCGAAATTGGTCCAGAATGCAAGATCACATGGTTCCCACCATCCGATTGGTTCGAAACTTTATACATGTGATGAGGGCCATAAATTAACTGTACATATTAAATTTCATCTATTGAAGATCTCGGAAAGTGGCCCAACGGACAGATCAGCCCATTAATCTTCAATTTGGGGCCCACCTGATATCTGGAATTGCCTCAATTTTTATTTTGGTGGCTAAAATAATATGATAAAAAAGATGGACGGTGTAAATTTCATACAAACATCACAGTAGGCCCATATGTACAACGTGTGTACATGGTGTACACATGTGGTGAGACGCACCAAATTGGTCAGCAGCGCTGACCACCTTCCAAAACAGGAACACCCGTGTCACCCTCCAAAAACGGTAGTTGCCGTTTCAGCAACGCGTCACGGACGGACGCTGTCCATTTTTGCGGCTGGCTGTGAGCCCCACACGTGTCCCGTCCGGCCGATCCAAGCCGTTCATCTTATAGAGTGGCTTGAGTACTACAAACCATGTTGATATTTTGTGTCCATGCGTGCACACGTGTGCGGTACAGAGGCCACAAAAGGGTTGCCCTGCAACGTTCAAATCTGATCTTTTTGTGTTTTCTTCTCTGGGACGCGTCAATGGACGTTCAAAACTACCTATTCTTGACTGAAATTTCGTCCTGAATCCAATGGACGGGGTGGATTTTCCAGAAAATACTTCTGTGGGGCCCACCGATCACGACAGCGAAAGGGTGCGAAAGTTTCACACATATTAAGAAATCCGGTTTTCCAGGCGGTTGTGGGCTACCATCTTTGATCATATGGTAGATCTGAACCGTCCATCATGTAGAGGACCCAAGAAAGTCCTAAGGGACGGTGTTTGTTTGGAATTTGAGTAAGGAAAATGCTATGTTTCGAGGGCCCGAACCGGGCCGAAAAGGCTTCATTTACACAGCGTGCAAGGCAGCTTCCCAAATCCGATTTTCACCACTCACCACTCCATCGCCTATAAAAAGAGTTGCAAAACGTGAGGAATGGCATTCAAAAATTGGAGAATTCCAGATCCAGAGGAAAATAGCAGATCCAGAGAAGAGAAGAAAGGAGAGAGAGAGAGAGAGAGAGAGAGAGAGAGAGAGATCGATTGGTTTGATGTTCCCTTTTTATGAATTTTGTTTATCCATCTTTTTAATGGATTTTATGGGTCACTAATCTCTCAGCTAGGGCTGAGATGAAGCCCCTAATTTGATTAGCTCTTGTATTGGTTGAATTTACTTTGAATATTAATTGATTTGTTTCTTTTTCTAAGTGGGCTTGATTGGTTTAAATTCTATACTTCTCCATCTATGAACTTGACCAAAGTATATATATGGATGTTGTTTGGATGCTTATTATAGGTGCTTGTGTCTGATCAAGAACAGGTTTCCTATAGAGAAAGAAATAGGGTGCTTTAATGAACTGTACATTCCATGTGCCCGACAAGGACATGGGATATGTTATTCATGGCATTGCTTAAAGGAATTAGACATTCTGTATGCCCGATTAAGGACACAGATTGTGCTTTCTCTATATAAGTGGTATCAATCTAGATTAAGGTGAATCAATAGACAAAACAAGGGTTAGGATAATTAGGGGTGGATCCAAAGTATATATATGGATGTTGTTTGGATGCTTATTATAGGTGCTTGTGTCTGATCAAGAACAGGTTTCCTATAGAGAAAGAAACAGGGTGCTTTAATGAACTGTACATTCCATGTGCCCGACAAGGACATGGGATATGTTATTCATGGCATTGCTTAAAGGAATTAGACATTCTGTATGCCCGATTAAGGACACAGATTGTGCTTTCTCTATATAAGTGGTATCAATCTAGATTAAGGTGAATCAACAGACAAAACAAGGGTTAGGATAATTAGGGGTGGATTCGAAAGTCCTAGTACCCTCTCTCTGATTGAATTTTCTTCTCTATTCTCAATTGTTTTTTTTTCATAGAATTGTACTTAGTAATTCGCTCCATTCTTTGTTGGATTAGTTAAGGAGAGTCATAAATTTGAATTGTGACGACTAGTCCTCGTGGGAACGATCTCGTAATACATACCATATCTACATCTGATTCGTATACTTGCGAGTTTAAATATCATTTAAATCATGTTGGTTTAAATAAAACATCAGGAGGAAGTGCTTAACTTCCTCGCACACACACATACAACTCACATGCACTTGTTTCATGTTATGGTTAGTCTTGCTTACTATGAGAATCTGAATGGTATATGAGATGCATGAGAACATGTGGTCGCTATGCTAGTTGATAATCTGTAGAATTGGCATGTTATGGATCCCCTCACGCCCTTGGGTTGGTCAGGAACATGGGGAGAGACGGTAGTCCCATCGGTAGGACTATGCTATGGCTAGACCCGTGGGTTTGGGCGGGTGTGTTCGGGTGGCTGTAGTTCCACTACATGGGTCCCTTGTGTCCGATGTCACTCTTCTCACGCTCGCCCGACTCGTGTGGTCTAGCATGCTGTCTGACCAACCCTGTTTGTTAACCCTGTTTGCTCACATTTGTATGGAACCTGAACCACCCTATAACCGTTGTAGCCCATCAATAACCCACTTGAAACTGGTCCACAGCCTCGTGAGCCGGGTATGGCGGAATGGGACACTGTGTTCGAGCTGTTGGCCTACGTTGGGGTGTCGTGCCTCCCCGTAGTGACCGCGAATGATCCCTTTCTCTCGGCATTCCTCATGTGCCTGAAGTCAGGGATGGGGAACCCGACGGGATCACGGACCGCGAGGCCTCGGCCTCACACATTGATGGGGCCTTGGCCTCGCAACCAGTTTAGGGCATTGATACGTGGGGTGTATCAGATTCCCCAACCTTCTGGATGAATAGACTTAACTAATAACTCAGCTAACACGATCGTATTGCATCGCATTAGTTAGGGTGGCGACTAGGAAGTCGAGGTTGCTTTGAGGGAGTGTTGTCATACGCGATCTTTAGATGGAATCGCTCGAGGGAGCGTTGTAGTGAGGGCATGCATCATACCATCTAGCACGCATGCACATTGATAAGATTAGCTAGATGTATATGATTGATTGTTTTTTATTAAGTTCATGCTATAATTGATGTCTGTTATAACTTGAGACTAATAGCACCCACTTAGTTGATCACTCACTCCCACTCTGGGACGGTGTTTTAAAACACCAACCAGACCCGTTCATAGTTGTAGGTGACGAAGAGTACGAGGAGCCTGACGGCACGAGCGTAGACGATGAGGACTAGCTGTCCTACTTCCTATTGATGAGCGGGTCTTTATCGGCTCAGTAGACGAGATTCTGGATCGCTGAGTAGTGGACTCAGCTTTATTTTCTGGATATATCAATTTTTTTGTGATTTGTTGGGCAACGCCTTGAGCGACCCATTTACATCCTTTTGGATTTGTATATATTTAACCTCTTTTAATTCAGTAGACTTGTTGTGATTGTGATTCATGCTTCAAGTAATTCTATACTGCGCATTTAAACCTGATTAGACACAAAACAATGAAAAATTGGTTATAAGTGATGCCCGGTAACTTGGGAGTCGAGTGTATGCACGACCCCTAATTTTCAGGGCGTTACATTTACATGCGCCTGAAACTTGGTCTGAACCCTCATTCAAGTGGGACACACATAATGAATGGGCTGGATTTGCAAACCACATCTCGGTGGGCCCTAAAAAATGGTCATGAATGTTTTAATGGTGCACGGCCCCTCCCCACTTTTGTATGTGGTGTGGCCCACACAAGTCACGGATTGACTTGATTTTTGAGACCTAGGCCCATGATGGAATGGTGCATCTGACTAATGGGGCAGATGTTCGAAACGCATCACAGTGGGGCCCACACAGCTCGAGTTCATGGGCCGTTAAAATCAGCTTGAGCGCATTGTACCTTTTCCTATATATATATATATATATATATATATATATATATATATATATATATATATAAGTATGTATTAGACAAAAATGTAGGTAGAATAAAGTTCTCCATGTAAAAAAAAAAAAAAAATTTAAAATGCACAAATTGCAACGGACTACAGTTATAATCCGTAGCTATTGAAAATTGCAGGATTTTTTAGGCGAACTCGCTAGACAATTCTGGACCTTTTTTGATATATCGAAAGACCTTCGATACATATCCAAAAAGCATGAACTACGGTTTTGGCTACGGTTATAATCCGTAGCCATATAAAACACCGTAGCCATAGGTTCCTAGTTTTTTTTTATTTTATTTTATTTTTTTATTATTTATTTTTTGTTGTTGTAATCCCCTCCGCCTTTTGTGGGTCCCATCATGAGGTCTTAGTTATATCCATACGGTCCATCTATTTGGACATAAAATATGACAGATCTAACTATCATGTGGACCACACTGTAAAAGGCAGCGGGGAATTGAACGTCTACCATCGAAACCCTTTTAGGGGTTACAGAAGTTTTGGATCATCATGAAATTATTTTTTTCCTCCTCATCCAGGCCTTTGTAACCTTATGTATAGATTGGATGGAAAATAAATGTTATGGTGGGCCCTACAAAATTTTTAACAATGAAAATCAGTTTTCCGCCGCTCTTTGTGGTGTGGTCCAGTTGATATTTGGATATGATTTTTATTTTTTTTTGGATAATGCTCCGAAATGATGTCGAAATATGGATGAACGTTGTGGATATAATAAATATGGATGAACGTTGTGGATATAATAAATACATAGCTGTGGGGCTACGTAACTTTCATCTACTTTGAGCCGTTCGTACAACTCTCGGCTGGAGGAGCGTCAGCGCTCGTCTTCGAAAAGAAGGGAAGGGTATTTTCGTCTTCAAATTTTCTGTCCGTATGGGGAGGTCTAAGTTGAGAAACAAAGTTTGTATTGTTTCATAAAAACAGCTGGATAAAAGGTGGGAGGTCTAAGTTGCAAAACAAAGTTTGTATTGTTTCATAAAAACAGCTGGATAAAAGGTGGGGTCCACAGTCCCAAATGTCTCGGTATATCATGCGTGCAGAAGATACTTACCCCATGTAAGATTCGAACCTTTTTAGGGTTTGTTCGGGAGAGTGTATTTTATATCTTTGCTCTTTTATATGTTTGATGTGAATTAAAATTGATGTGAATAGAAATTACTGGGTCTCATATATTTTTAAAATAAGAGGATATGGCGTATTCTATGTGAATTGGATCCAATTCACTCCAAATACACTTTGCCAAATGAAATAATTTTATTAATTTACATCAATCAATGTCGGATGCATGCTCCCAAATTACCCTATGTTTCACGCGCAGCCTAAAACATCAAAGTCTATGTGGCCCAACAAATGTGCGACCATGATCAAGTATAACTCACTAGGATGAAGAGAAGATATAAAAATTCATGCTGCTACAAAACTTAGTAGAGACACATTAAGTGAACTTAGCAATTTTGGAGCAATTTTACATTTTTTCCATTGATGTGGCCCGTGTGAGTTGTTAATCAGACTCATATTCTAAATGTATGGTCCAAAAATGGTTCCAATCTGATGAATGGAGTGGATTTTACATATTCTAAATGTATGGTTCAAAAACGCTGCGTAAAACAGCTGTGTGAAGATGAATCCTGTCCTTTGGTACTTATCTAATTTTACTGGATAAAACCCATTGTCAAACCTACCACCTAATACATAAATCTAATCGTCCATCGCATTCCTCGCCTTCAGGCTTCAACCATCCATATCATCAAGTGTATGGAAACCTTCATATGCCTGCATTTGGCCACGTGGATAACACACATCTTCAATCCGGACCATCCATTTGGGCCGAACCACTATTCATAGACTTTGTTTTAAAAAAAAAACATACTAATTGGACGATTAAAACCATCCATTCAGTGGCCTTCAAAAATCGATGGAAAATATCAACCGTCGATAGGTCCAGTCATAGATGTTTAGGACGATCCAATTGCCCTAATTTTTTAGTAGTGGAAGAAAAATTGAGTAGACTTGATGGATGGTCCAGGTAAGTGCTTTAGATGGTGGTGGGGTCCACATGCAAGTGGGTGTGTGTGAAGGTTCCCATGCACTTGGCCCACCAAATCGTTCATCTCCTCCGTTGGTTTTTACCTACTTCTAATTTCCTACCCTCTTAAAGAGTATGGTTACTCTTCAATGTGGTACACCACAGCAATTTCATGTGGGCCCCACTATAGTGGGTGTTTGACTTTGAAATCCAAGACGTCCATCAGTGCCACCCACGCCTCAAAAATCAATCCGATCCGATCATTATGTGACCCACCACATGAGGAGGTTTGTGGATGGTTGTGATTGTTTTCTATGGTGAGGCTTACCTAGCGATTGGACAGATCTGATTTTGCTGTCATCCAATCATCATGGACGGTATGATCCGTCATCTGGACCGTCTGCTAGGTTGGATGTGAAAATAAGAATGAGCGAATTATCTGATCCGTCCATAAGTCGAACTCTTTTCTATCCATCTGTTTACCAAGTGATGGATTGGAAGGGTGGGATTTTAGAATCATAAGAATCCATGATGGGCCACGAGAAATAAATGAATTAAATTGTTGATTACGCCTAAGTTTTTGCAAATGATCTTGACCGTCAAAAACTCATAGGCATTGATGGGATGGTTAGAATTGTATGATTGTTGTGATTTTTAAATGAAAGCTTATGAAATGCGTTGTGAACCTGATGTAAGAAATGTGCATGCCATGAATTCAAGAGAAAAGCCTAAGTACTCTAGCATATGTGTTTTATCCAGGCCGTCCATCCATTTTTTTTTTTTCAAATCATTTCAGAGAATGAGTCCAAAAATGAGGTAAATCTAAATCTCATGTGAACCACACGACCATTAAAAAGTTGGGCCACAAAAGTTTTACATAAAGCTTATATTTGTTTTTTTCCCTTCATCCGGGTCTTTTTGACTTAATCAACAAGTCAGATGGCAAATAAATGTTACAGTGGACCCTAAATTTTTTTTTAACGGTGTGTGGTCCATTTGAGATTTTGACTTGCTTTATTTTGGAGCTCATGCCATGTAAAAATATATAAGAGGGAATAGATAAAAACACGCGTTATGTTTTAGCCCACAAAGCACTTGGGGCGGATTCGCTACTAACACGTTGAGTAGCCAGACTCATACTGAAGTGACGTCACCAAGTTCTGTGGGTCCCACTATGATGTATGTTTTGTATCCACACCGTTCATCCATTTTGAGAGATCATTTTAGGGCATGAGCCAAAGAATGATTCAGATCCAAAGCTTCGTTGCATTGAATGCACAAAGTGTTAAATGCCAGTTACATTAGATAAAAGAGTCACATGTGGTGTGGTCCATTTGAGCGTTGGATTTGCCTCATTTTTTGTGTCATGATTTTATTTAACCTTTTAAAGCTTCTTAAAATGATCCAAGAAAACGGATAGAGCCACCTATTGGATAAACAGATATCATCATGGTGGGCCTTATTAAGGCTTGCAGAAAAATAAGCCGTCTAACGGGCCATAGACATTTTTTACCTGATTTGTGGGGTAGGACGCATAATGCTCTATAATGATCGTCCATCACGGGGCCCATATTTTGATCGTCCTTTAAACCGCACGCATACCCGGTCTTTGGAGAGACGATGTGAACGGTAACCGTGCACGGCGGACCGGCACTCTTTGGGGCCCACGTCGTGTTGTAAGTGTTTTATCCACGCCTCCATTAAACGCTTTTTTGTTATTATAATTTTAATATGTGAGCCAAAAAAACATGAGGCGTTGTCCAAGGCTTAAGTGGACCACAAAGTGGAGATCGAACGTCCACCATTAAAAACTTCTTGGGAGCTTGAGAAGTTTCTGATCAACATGATATTTGTGTTTGAACTGGATGAAAAACATACATTCATCCACGTCTAAATGACCTTATGAATACATTGTATGGTAAAAAAACATGTCGTTCGAGACCGGCCCTTAGAAAGGTTACAACGATGGGAGTCATTATCGGTCTTATCTATCTTTCCAAGTTCTTTCTTATAGGTGTGATCCACTTAAGCCTTGGACTGAGAATCATTTTTTGGCTCACATATTAAAAGAGATTATCTTTTTTTTTTTAAAAAAGCGTTTCGGATCAACGGATCGTGGATAAAACATTTACAAATAACATGGTGGAACCCACAAACCGACCGATATAGCCATCGCCTTCGAATCGACGGATTACCATCGTCCATTTTGCCCACCTCAGGGTGGACCCCACAAAAAGCCTGCCGGATCCGCGTCGCAGGATTGCCTAGTGTCGCTGTCACCTGCGGGTAGCTACTGGAGGGTGCTCTGTGAGCCCACCATGATGTATGTGTTTTATTGATGTCTATCTATTTTTAAGATTATTTTAGAGCATGATCCAAAAAGTGAGGCAGATTCAAACTCATGTGGACCACATCACATGAAACAATGGTAATTGAACGCTCCTAGTTAAAAATTTCCTGCTGATGCCATGAAAGTTTTGGATGAAATTGCAATGTCCTGTAAAATTTTACATGAGAAATCCTATTACATAAACGAGTAGAACCTTCGGAAAGTCATAGTAGCTCAACTAAATGTCCGAATTATTTTAGAATTGATGGATTTAAAACAATCAGTTATGAATATCTATTTCTGCTAATTGCAAATGGTTAACTTCCTGAATTTAGCTAATTCTGATACTAACTGTCACCCATGAGAAAACTCGAGGTTTAACTTAATCCAAAAATGCCCCAATTAACCAAAATAGCTTTAAACAGTGTATTCATGGTCCGCTAGACTTAAAACTACAGGGAAACATCCATCTTGTTAGGCTTATTATCCATCATGGATATTGAGCCAATACGTCGTCTATGATCGCTTAACTTAGGCTTGTGAGCTGAGTGCATGGAATGTACGAGTGCCTTAAGTGATAGCCTAAATTTCAGTGAAATGTTCATCCTTCGCTCTTTACTAAAGTTATGACTTTTAGACTGTTAGATAGTGATCAAACTTTGTATATTGGTTTAGATTATTACCCTACACACATTCATATAGTTGTAACCCCGATCGATGTTCGGTAACAGTCAAATTGAATTAGAATCTTCCCTGTCGATTGGTACATCCAATCATCGGATGGTTGTATCCAATCATAGACCTCCCAGTTAGACACCTATCCCATGGCTTAGATCAGCCCATACATCTCTTTGTGGGTCCCAATGGTTAAAAATGACCTCCCATAGGATTCTCATACTTACCATATGGCCTTTAGGGCCATTTGTACCACATCTGGTGCTATAAAAAAAGGTCCAAATTGGGCAGCCTTCTTTCCCAAACGAATTTATGCCCTAAATTGTTAAAAGAGAAGAAATATGGATAGAGGAGGGAGAGAAAGAAGCGGGAGAGAATGTGGATTAGTGCTTGAGGGTTGGTGTTCCTCTAGCCCTCATTCCCTTTCAACCGAAGCCTTAGCCACACCCGGATCCTTCGTCGGATCTCTTCCATTGGCGATTCGAGGTAAGGATGGAAGCACACTTCTGAATTTAGATCATTTAGGTTGGATTTTTCTAAATCTCGCAAAAGTTTGCATGGTTGTTTAGGTTTCAACGATCTTTTACTAAAACCTTAACCTTAGAAGCTCTCTAAGTAGGGCAAACCATTACAAGGTGCATACCATTACTCCTAGGTTTCCTTTTATCAACTCTTAATGACCCCAATTAATGAATCCTTGGTGTAAATAGGTTTTCGTATGTTATAATTGCTAGATTTCATTTAGCATTGTCAATATTATCATCATTTGCTTCCCACCATTAAATGTTTGACGGAATGCCTTAATGAATGAAATTTCAAATGTAAGGGTTATGCGTAACTTAGACAAGATTGTTTAGTGATTACCTAGTACCTCTGTTGATTTGTAGAATTGTTGTATTGTGAGGTCATCCTACAAATGCATAAGTTAAGGGTAGCCCGCATTAGGTCGGCCACTCTAGGATTTTTCAATTGACAGGGGTTGAACACGGACGACCGATAGTAGCTGGACTACATGTAATACTTTGCACCCAATGGTGGTTATGACGGGGTTCGTCCATGTCAATCAGATTAGCCTAATACATGGTTGATCATATTGTACTCATAATATTCAATAACGCTCGATTGAATCTAGGAAACCATCGTTTCCCTTTAATGAGTCTATTTATAACAGTTAGTGTTACGATCCTACAAGACTCATGAGTTGATCATGGTGGTATGAGACACTGTGTTTGAGTTGTTGGCCTACGTGGGGGTGACGAGCCTCCCCATAGTAACTGTCGAGCAATGATGAAGGCAACTTGCTATAGCTGTTATGAGCCTCGTAATCCGAATAAGACCCGTGTTATAATGGTGGTATCCTAACTCTCACAATATGTTAAATGAATGAGACTTAATGTGTCACGCTCTGAAATTCAAGTATAGAGTGTGCACCCTCATACCTGAGTTTCGATTTGTAACTCGTACACAAGTACTAACTTCATTCCATTATACGATTATTCAGAGACAAAAGTAATATTCATTTTTTACATTCCAACTAGGTCTATTGACAATCATTCACACAAATGATTTAAGCACCAATATCCGTCCATTTTCAACATTAAAAAATATTCAATTTGCATAAATTAGGCATCACTCACCAGTTAATATGGCTTATGTAACGCCCTGTTCAACCAGAACAGTGTCCTGAGGTGTCTATGTAGAATTTGTTGCAAGACTGTTCGCTTAAACCGCTCGTGTGTGGGGTACCACCAACAAATTAACCCAGGTTATCCCATTAAGGTGGACAAGTCTGGTTGTGTTCAGGCCAAGTGCAGGCCATAAAGCCATATAGCCTGTTTGTACTTGGCAACAGCTTGTGCGGGCCGTGTAACGGCTAAAGAGGATCAGAAAAATCTAAAAATTGTGGAAACCGTATATCTCACTGGCTTGTGGCCCGTAATGGACCATGCACTCAGTAGACGCTTAGAAACTAATTATCTGCGTCGTCCTGACAGCACTTGCCAAGCGCGACTCACCCCGACCTTAGCTCAAAGGCTAGAATTTTAAATCGTTGGCCCTTTTAAATGAAACTGAGATATTAGGCATTTCAGCCATCAGATCTCTTCTAAATTTACGGTGAAGGCCTAAAGTATTTTTCTATGCCCGTCCATAAAATCTAAAACTTGATCGTGAAACGGTGACCATTGATCACAGATCGGACCCATACAATAAAACCCCGCATCTGTTTGCCTTCAAATTTTCATGGCCCTTCATCGGGCCATAGAGCAACTATCCTATAAATTTTATGGCCAGGAAGCCATCAGAGCAGCCCCGACAGCCAGAATGGGCCCATAGGGCCATTTAAAGATCGAAACCGTACGATAAAACCCCGCGTCTGTTTGCCTTCAAATTTTACAAAGCTCCTCATCGGGCCATAGGACACCTACACTATAAATTTGGTGGGCAGAAGGGTGACAGGGCAGCCCTAAAGCCAAAGAGGGGTCCTAGAGGGCCATTATAGGGAGAGTGTTAGAACGTAGGGCCTAGAAAATTAAAACCCTTTGACTCTATCTCTCTCTCTCTCTCTCACTCTCACAAAAATTTCAGCAACCAAGGAGAGGAGAGAGTGAAGAGAGAGAGATAGAGAGAGAGAGAGAGAAAGAGAGAAGCTGGGGCCCAAGGGAGGTAAAGTTTTGCAGCTCCTTCCCTCTTCCTCAAGAAATCCCTCACCCACAACCATAAGAACGACTCTCCGCTGATTAGATTAGGTAACCATCCATCTTCTTAGAAATCCCTTGTGTTGAACTAGGATTTGCATGAAACCCTAACATGCAAATACATTTGACTCAGGATTTCGGCCAATCGACCCACGAGTTCTGTAACGCCCCGAAAATCGGGGGTCGAGTAAATGCTCAACTCCCGAGTTTCCGGTGTCACATATCATGCATTTTATGGCTTTATGATTAGTCGATTTAAATTGCGCAATTTGGAACAACCTGGAACATGAAGCACAACCACAAGTCTACTGAAATGGAAGGAGATAACATAAATATCTATATACATGTCCAAAAGAATGAAGGGCGCACATAGGCATACACAAACCAAAATCACAAAAAAATATATCAAGTCCAAAAGAATAGGGTGAGCTCCCGGCTCAAACCCCTCGACTCATCTACGGATCAAGGGCGACTCAGCCCATCAACCCAGAAAATAGGAGCACTCATCCTCCTCATCCAAACTCACGCCGCCAAAGCTCCTCCCGATCGTCGCCACTGCATCTATGGAAGCGTCGGTTGGTGTTTTAAAACACCGTCCCAGTGGGAGTGAGTGATCAACTCAGTGTGAACTATTAATCTTAAGTTATAACAGGCATCAATTATAACATGAATTTAATGAAAAGCAGTCAATTAGCAAACCTACAACTCTTATTAAATGCGTATGCAATGCGATGATATGATGCATGCCCTCGCCGCAACGCTCCCTCGAGCGACTCCATCTAACGATCACATATGGCAACACTCCCTCAGAGCGACCTCGACTGCCGAGTCGCCACCCTAACTAATGTGATGCCATGCGATCGTGTTAGCCAAGTTTTTAGTTAAGTCCATTCATCCAGCAGGTTGGGAAATTCTGATTCACCCTACATGTCACTGCCCTAATCTGGTTGCGAGGCCAAGGCCCCATCAACGCATGAGGCCGAGTCCCCGCGGTCCGTGATCCCGTCGGGGTCCTCATTCCCGACTCCAAGCACATGAGGCGTGCTGATAAGGAAGGGATCGCTCGCGGTCACTACGGGGAGGCGCGGTACCCCAGTGTAGGCCGACAGCTCGGACACAGTATCCCATTCCACCATGCCCGGCTCATGGGACTGTGGACCAGTTATAATCTAGTTATCAATGGGCCACAAAGGTTGTAGGGTGCATCAGGTTCCATGCATATGTAGGCGAACATGGTTAACAACAGGGATGATCAGGTAGTAGGCTAGTCCGCACAAACCAGGTGAGCATGAGACGAATGACCTCGGGCGCAAGGGTCCCATGTAGTCGAACTACAGCCACCCGGACACTCCCGCCCAATTCGCGAGTCTAGCCTTAGCGTAGCCCTACCGATGGGACTACCCTCTCTCGTCAGATTCCTGACCATCCCAAGAGAGTAAAAAGGGGATCTACCGCATGCCTACGACTCATATTATCATCTAGCACATCCATATCATATTCTCATGCGTCCTAACCATACAAATCAAATACCTTTAACAAGCAAGCAAGTATCATCATAAAATTAAAGTGCATGTGCATGTGTGCGTTGTGTGAGGAAGTTATCACTTCCTCCATCTTGAGAAATCATGAGCATAATGGGAATTAATCACACACGCAATGAAACACCACATAAGAGGGAAATGAATCAACCACCACAAGCATGTTATCATCCAACACAATATCATGTGAAGGCACAATATATATCACATTGAGAGTTAAACATGCATGTTCTAACAAATCCAACAAACATGAAAAATCCCTAGAGTTCTCTCTAGAATTTCAAACATGACATCCAAGCACTCAAAATCATTAAACCCATACTAAAATTGGTGCTATGCCACCTAAGAGCAATAGTCCGCACCTCGAATTTGATGGAGGCTCGGAAACGACCTAGAGGTGAGGGTTTTGGAGGTTGGCCGGCCGGAATCCCTAAAACAATTCAAGCATGAGAGAAATTCATACCATTTCTTCTTCAATACAAGGATTTCAAGAGAAAGGAGTGAGGGATCCTACCAAGACGGCCCACGGACGATTTTCGGAGTGGCGGTGGAGAGTTTTCCCTTTTTGGAATGGATAGGATGTTGAAGGGTCGATCCTCTAGGGCCCCCAACACGATTTAGGGTCCACCACACTTCTTTGCCTTCACTTCCTTCCTTCTTCACTTTCCTTGGTCGTTGGAGAAGGGTGGAAGCTACAAGGGAGGGCCTTGTTGTAGTAAGGTGGTGAGGGTGTTGAGGGAGAGGTTGATCGTTGGAGGTTGAGGGAAATTAAGAAGAAAAAGGGGATGGGTTGTTGAGAGTTGAAGGGAGAGTTAGGAGGGAGAGAGGGTTGTTGTTGAGAGAGTGAAGGGGTTTATGAGAAAAGGGTTATGGCTTATTTCCCTAGAGTTGGGTCTCTTGGCCCCATGTTCCCAAGTCTTCCCAAAATAGACCTATGGAACTCCTATGGGTGTTGAGGTGGCCCTAACACCTCTCAGGCCACCAAATTCGGCGTGGAGATGTCTTATGACCCGACTAGGGTCCATGCAAAAATTGAGGGCAAACGGATGAACGGATATATGATCTGAGCAAGCACTTTCGTCCCAAAAATGGCCCTGTGGGGGCCGATCTCGCTTCTGGCGGCCCTCGGCTATGAAATTTGTAGGGTAGGTGCTTCATGGCCCGATGAAGGGCCATTGGGAACAAACGAATGCGGGGTTTGGTCGTGCGGGTCCGATTCACGATCAACGGTCACCGTTCCACGATCGGGTCCCGTCCGGGCGTGAAAAATATATTAAACCACCACCACAAATTTGGAGGGAATCCGACGGCTGGAACATCCAGAATCCCGATTTCATTTGTAAGTGCCAGATTCCAATTTTTGGCATTGGTGGGGTGCATTCAGCTAGTGCCAGATCCCAGTTCTAGGTGTCCACTGGGTCCGCTGTCCGCGATGGACCACAAGCCCAGTGATATATATGATTTCTGGGAGTTTTAGATTTTTCCGACCATCCTCGGTCATTGGGTGGCCCACACGGGCTGTTGACAAGTGCAAACGGCCATCAGGCTTGGCGGGCCACGTCAGGTCCCATCATGGCCAGCCTGGTCTGTTCTAATGGGCTGATCCTAGTTTAATTTTTTTACTGGTGGTACCTCACCCTGATCGGTTTAAAGCCCAGATGGTCTGCGCAATCCGACGTGGGCGCCCAGGAGATCTTGTCGATTGGACGGGACATTACAAGTTCAGCACTTCTAGGTCATTTCCTAAAGCTCTCAACGATCCATAGGTGCAGACTATTGTTCTTAGGTGGCCTAGTACCAATTTTAGTATGGATTTAATGATTATGAATGTTTGGGTGATCTGCTTGAGTAATTTAGGGAGAACCTAACCAAGACCCTACATGATAGGTCCTCCCAAATTCCATAAAATGATTTAGTGTAGTTTATTTGTTCTTCAACATGATTGAACTTAATTTTGGTATGGCATGTTCATCTCATATACGATTCTAGTATAACCTTCCTTGTGGCATGCATGATTACATTAATCCTTGTTGTATGTTTGTTCTATGAATGATGTATAGTTCTTGTTCTCTTCGTTAACCCCACACAACACACATACACATTAATTTCATATTATTGTTAGTAGTTGCAATTGTAGAAAAATCTAAATTTTTATGTTTGATGTATGAGTGCAGACTTCACTTGGATTAGAAGATGAATCCTGATTTGTTGGAATATTATTGAACGTCATCAAATCCTTAGGTTGGTCAGGGAACTAAGGTGGGAAAGGATGGTCCCGTTGGTAGGACCATCCTGTGGCTAAACCAGCGGATTTGGGCAGATACGAATGGGCAACAGTAGTTGGACTACATAGGTCACTTGTACTCGATGTTGTCCATCACGTACTCGCCTAAACTTACACGGTCTAGTCCACTTACTGGCCAACCATGTTTGTTAACCATGTCTACTCACGCCTGTATGAAACTTGGAACACCCTTCACCCACTGAAGCCCACTAATAACCATTTGAAACTGATCCACTGTCTCGAGAGCCAGGCATGGTGGAATGGGACACTGTTTCGAGCTGTCGGCCTACGCTGGAGTGACGAACCTCCCCGTAGTGACCACAAGCGATCCCACTTCCCTGCACTCTCCATGTGCTTGAAATCGAGGATAGGGAACCCGATTGGATTAAAGATCGCGGATTCCTGACCTGTCACGTTGAAGGGCATAGGCCTCGCAATTAGTTAGGAGCATTGATATCGTGGGGTATATCAATTTTTCCAATCTATTGGATTAACGGAATTAATTAAAGATTCGGCTAACACGATTACAACCGTATCGCATTAGTTAGGTTGGTGACTCAACAGTTAAGGTCGCAATGAGGGAGTATTGGTCATGCACGATCGTTAGACGAAGTCGCTTGAGGGAGTGCTGTTACGAGGTCATGCATCATGTCATATTCCATGCATATGCATTAACAAGATTAGTTAGGAATTTATGAATGTTTGTTTTTCATTAAATTCATTGATAAATTGATTCTTGTTGTAACTTAAGGCTAATAGCACCCACTGAGTTAATCACTCACTCCCACTCTGGGATGGTATTTTAAAACACCAACTAGACCTTCAATAGCCACAGGTGATACCAAGTTCGATGAGCCGTGCGGCGCAAGCATTGATGAGGAGGATGAGCTATCCTACTTCCAGCTGATGGGCGGTTCACCATAAATTTAGTAGACAGATTTTGGATCACTGAGTGATGAACTCAGCACACTATTCTTTTAGACATATCATTTTTGTATTTTTGTTAGGCAACGCCTTGTGCGATCTATGAATGTATTTTATGGACTTATATATATTAGCCGCTTCCATTTCAGTAGACTAGATGTGATTGTGGTTCACACTCCAAGTAATTTCATACTGCTCATTAAACTGGATTAAACACAAAACAGTAAAATTGGTTATAAGTGATACTCGGGAACTCGGGAGTCAAGTGTATGCACGACTCCATTACAGCTAACCATAGAATACTTGCTACATATCTATAATAATTCAATTAAATAAAATCAATCTAATACTTAAAAATCCTACAACAAATATCATCATTCATTATATATAAATCAGATCATCCTAACAAAAGAAATTCTAATTAATTAATTAGGAACGGTCCAAATGCGGTCAATTCCTCTCTCGACAGATACGGTCACATCTTACATATGTCGTGCACCAGTTTAGTCACAACTTCTTGTTCCTGCGCCAACTCATCAGCTAATTGCTTATTTGTATGGTTTTTTCGTCAATAGAAATGTAAGCTGACAAAGCTTAATGAGAAAACCCAATATGGTCCATGCTTATTGAAATGAAAATATAATAGAAACAAAGTATGCATAATGATATAGATGCATTAATGAGCTATGAATGCTTCAGATGAGATGATCGTCTATCTACTTGGGTTGGAGGTCGTCAACCCGTATCCACCCGTTGGGTAGGCTTCCACCTTTCAGTAGGCTTGGGCATAACCCGCATTTGATAATGCTCTATCAGGATCGACATGCCGCTATATATACTTATTTTAATAAGTGAATTCAACATACAATTATTATAATTCATGTAATTTGGTACATATCAGCATGTGAATTATCATTGTATACATTCATAGTAATTAAAATCAATAACATCGTAACAAAACACTCAAATCAGTACATTAATCAATCAAACCATCACAAACAAACTATTTTAATTCCAATTAATCATGAGACACGTTGGGCTACTTACCTGAGTTTGATAGTGTAGAATCTATAAGGTAATCAGGCTGATTTGAATTCAGAAATCATATCAATTATATCCACAATATTATTATTCATCTGGTTATATTCACGGTGGGGGCCCATCTTTGATTAACGTCTTAAGTGGACAAGCCCTAAGTGATTAAATATGTCCATTAAATTCAATTATCAAAATTTAGATTCTCTTTTTAAGATCTTGAAATTGAATGAAAAATGATTAATTGGGGTGTGTAACGCGTGAAAATCGAGGGGTCGAGTATATACTCAACTCCCGAGTTCCCGGGGACACTTATGACCGGTTCTCATTAATTATGTGTTTAATCCAATCAATGCGCAGCCTGAAAATTCCTGGAACATGAAGCATAATCACACCAGTCCACTGAAATGAAATAGATCAAATATATACATATATCCATGTCCAAAAGAATAAGGGGGTGCACATGACATCACCCAACAAAATGCAAAAGAATGGTATGTCCAAAAGAATAGGACTGAGCCCTCGGCTCAGCGATCCATCGACCCCTCTATGGGTCTGGCGAGATCCCGCGCATCAGCTGGAAGTATGACAACTCCTCCTCCTCGTCTGGAATAGCCTCGCCATGCTCCACCTGCTCCGCCTCCCCTGCATTTTTGAGAGAGTTTGGTTGGTGTTTTAAAACACCGTCCCAGAGTGGGAGTGAGTGATCAACTCAGTGTGAACTATTAGTCTCAAGTTTTAACAGGCATCAATTATAATATGAACTTAATAAAAAATAGACAATCATCAACACCTAGCAACTCTTATTTAAATGCATGTATGAGGGATGATATGACGCATGCCCTTGCCACAATGCTCTCTCAAGCAACTCCATCTAACGATCGTATATGACAACAGTCCCTCAGAGCGACCTCAATTGCTGAGTCGCCACCCTAACTAATGCGATGCAATGCGATCGTGTTAGCCGAGTTATTAGTTAGGTCCATTTATCCAGCAGGTTGGGAATTCTGATTCACCCTACATATCATTGCCCTAAGCTGGTTGCGAGGCCAAGACCCCCCAACGCATGAGGTCGAGGCCTCGCGGTCTGTGATTCCGTCGGGTTCCTTATCCCCGACTTCAAGCACATAAGGAGTGCCGAAAGAAAGGGATCGCTCGCGGTCACTATGAGGAGGCGCGATAGCCCAGTGTAGGCCGACAGCTGGGACACAGTGTCCCATTCCACCATGCCCGGCTCACGTGGTTGTGGACCAGTTTCAAGTGGATTTTCGATGGACTACAATAGTTGCAGGGTGGTTCAGGTTCCATACATAGGTGAGCACACAGGGTTAACAAACAAGCTTAGTCAGATAGTAGGCTAGACCGCACGAGTCAAGCGAGCGTGAGATGAGTGACCTCGGGCACAAGAGACCCATATAGTCGAACGACAGCCACCCGAACATACCCGCCCAAACCCATGGGTTTAGCCTGAGGGTAGTCCCACCAATGGGACTACCATCTCTCCTCATAATTTCTGACCAATCCAAGGGTATGGAGGGTGATTCATAGCATGCCAGCTACCAATGTATAATCTAGTATAAACCACATCATGTTCTCATAATTCTCAACATATCATTCAGATTCTCATAACAAACATGGTTAACAATATCATGAAACAAGTGCATGTGAGGTGTGTGTGTGTGGGTGAGGAAGTTACGCACTTCCTCCATCTCAAGCCATCATATGCACAAGGGTAATGAAAGCATACATACTATGAGATAACAATATATGGGGAAAATAATAAGGTATAAGCAAGGATTCATCCATACACATAAGCATGTGAGAAGCAAGAACAACATCATGGAGGCTAAGCATACAAATCCATACGGTTTCAACAACATACATTCCTAGGGCTTTTTCTAGATTATTAAATCATAACATCCAAGCAAGCGAAATCATTAAACTTGTACTAAAATTGGTGCTAGGCCACCTAAGAACAATAGTCTGCACCTTAGGATTCATTGGAGACTTGAAAATGACCTAAGAACGTCGATTTGGGGGCCAGTTGGTCGGAATCCCTAAAGCAAGCTCATACATGTGAGAAATTCATGCAAAAAAACCCCATTCCTTACAAGCGTTCTAAGGCAAAGGGAGGTGGAACCTTACCTAGACAATTGACAAACGATTTTGGTGGTTGTGGTGTAGGGTTTCCTCTTGGAGATGAATTGGGGAGTCGAAGGGGTTGATTTTCTTGGGCCCCACCTTGATTTAAGGTCCACCTTGCTCACTTTCACCGCCTATTGTTCTCCTTGGTCGTTAGAGAATGTGGTAGCTATGAGGGAGAAAGATTTGTTGTCGGAGGGTGAGGGAGTTACGAGGAAGAGACTTGATTGTTGGAGGTTGGAGAAATTATGAGGAAGGAGAGGTGGGTTGTTGGAGATTTAAGAGCTATGGGGGAGAAAGAGATGGGTTTGTTGTTGAAGAATGGGGTTATGAGAGAGAACTAGGGTTTGTCCCTTAGAATTGGGCCCCTTGGCCTTATGTTTCCATAATAACTCCAAATAGCCTTCTAGGTCTCCCTATGGGTTTTGGGGTGGGCCCAACACCCCCTTGGCCACCAAATTTGGCATGTAGGTGTCTTATGGCCTGATTAGGGGCCATGCAAAATCTGAGATCAAACGGATGAACGAATATGAGGTTTGAGCATAGGGTTTCGATTCTTTAAATGGCCCTGGGAGGCCCATTCTGATTGATGGGCCATTTCTGGTAACCCTCTGGCCATGAAATTTATAGGGTAAGTGCTCCATGGACCGATGAAGGGCCACACAAAATTTAGGAACGATCGGGTATGGGGTTTGGTCATACGAGTCTGATTTGCGATCAACGGTTACCGGGCCACAATCGAATCCCAGATTTCGTGGATGGGTGTAGTAAAATACATTAGACCTTCTTCGTAAATTTGGAAGAAATCCGACGGCTGGAAAATCTGGTATCTCGGTTTCATTTGCAAGTGCCAGATTCCAATCTGACATTGGTGGGGTGCATTTGGCAAGTGCCAGATCCCAATTCTGGGTGTCCACTGGGTCCACAGTCCGTGATCGACCACAAGATCAGTGAGATCTATGATTTTCTAAATTTTTAGATTTTTCTAACCCTCCTCGGTCACTGGGTGGCCCACACGGGCTGTTGTTAAGTGTAAACAGGCCATCTGGCTTGGCAACCTGCTCACTCGTGTATAAACTAACGTTGAGTACTAATGGTCAGTAAGTGATAAAATAAGTTAATAAAAAATAAATTTCAAAGATTTTTTTAGAAATCCAAAACAGTGAAAATCTAAGATGTTACAATCTACCCCCCTTAAAAATAATTTTGTCCTCGAAATTGCCTAAGGGTAATAAATAAAGATACTATCAGTTCGTTTGTTTAAGTTTTGTTGGTTTAAGGTTTATATACGTTTTAGAGCATATAATAAATACGCTACCCTAGCTCATTGTGATCTACCCTCCTTAAAAGTTTTTTTTTTCACCTTTGAGGTTTGAAAATAAATGTTAAAATCATCATTATCGTGCTAAGTGTTTGATGATAAAATTTTACCTAAGGGTGGTATATTCTACTCTTTATAATTTGGGCTAATACGAAAAGACAGTCGTGGTAGGCTTTGATCTCATACGTCAATCGTCTGTCTAACCAAGGCAGAAAGATCGTTGTATCCCTTCTTAGTCCTGGTAGATCCTGGTCTTCTGCTCGGTCAAAGCAGTGAGTCCGTTGGTAGTCACTTAGGATTGAGAATTGGGTCAAGCTGCGAATACTTCGTAAGTGTATGGTCTTATAATTTCGTAGTCCCATCAACCTAAATGTTTAGGGAACGACCCTCATTGGAAAGTTTAAATCTCCTATTTATAAGGTTGTCTTTCGGTTTTGGCTTATGAGAGTCCTCGTTTTAATTTATATCTAATTTGGGGTTTAATAATTCTCTCAACATGCCTATGGACAACGATCATCCTAAAAAGTATTTAAAGACACATATTTTTATATGAATTACCATTTCAATCCTATGGCTAGTGGGTTAATCACAGACTATACTTTGGTTTCATAAATTTCAAGAATAAAGGAATAGTCGAGGTTCTACGGTATTTGGAAGGTTTGGAGTGCTAATAACACTAGTAAGGACGCAGTAAGGCAATCATACATTCAAGCATTCACAAGGTGACAAGAAAATTCCATGGCAATCCACACATTCATATTGGATTCAAAGTGTCATTAATATGGCCAGTTACATCATACAGCATGGATTACAGCATAGATTTTCCAACCATAAGGGAAATACAACCTAGTCAAGCAAAAGTTATAATTATCCTTCAATACATGTAGGTAGACCTAACCGACTTAGAGCATACCACTAATTATCAGTAAGGTTATGCTACTACTCTCCTGGGTTGGGCGAAGATGGGGGTGCTTCTTTCTCATGAGGGAAAGAAAATCACCGGAATGGTGAAGAAAAAGATGAAGAAAGGTTCCTAGAGATGGTTTTGAGAATAGCTTGAGTTTGGAGCTAGGAATGGGCCTTGGGAATGTAGTTGATCATGGAATTTGAGATGGTGTTGAGGATGAACTTGGTGGATGTTGGGAGTGAAAGAGGGATTGGAATGGGGTTTGGTGAAGTAGAAGGAGGTGGGTTTTGTGAATGGGCCTTGAGAATGGGTATAGGAGTGGATTTTGGAAATGATGGGTTGAAAAATGAAATGTGAGAGTGGTTTTAAGATGGACTTGTTAGAATGGGTAGTTGGAAGGAATTTGGAGATGGGTTTAAGAAAATGGGTTTGGGTTGGATTTGTAAATGGGTTTCGAGATGGGTTTTAGGAGTGAAAGAGTGAAAGTGATGGAGTGAGATGGGTTAGGGAGATAAGAGACGTGAAGGGAAAGAAGATGGTCTTGAAGAGGATGATGTGTTGAGGTTTAGAGGAGGAGATGCGCTTTTCTCTAAAGATTTGGGAGAATAGAGGATGGTGAAGTGAGAGTGAAAGAGTGGATGGGTTTAAAGAAAATGGATTTGAGGAATGGGAGTTGAGAAATGTTTAAGAAATGAGTTGGGGAAATGAGATTTGAGATTGGAATTTAGTGTAGGTGAATGTTGAAGAGGGTTTAGGGAAAGTATGTGGGAAATGGGGTTGGGTTAAGCATGAGAAGAGGAAATGAGGGTTTGGAGTGAAGGAGTAAAGGGAATGGGGCTTAAGTGAATGGGTTTTGAAGATTGTGAGATGAAATATTGAGAGGGTTGAGGAAGATGTGGGTTAGGTATGAAGAAGAAGAGATAGGTTTTGGAGAAGAAAAAGAGAAGTGGTAGAAGTGGGATGCCTTTGTATGGTTTCCTTGGAAATGGATTGAAGCTTGGAGAGGGAAAGGTTTCTCCCCTAAGGTGTGGGAGTAGTAGAGAGTGTTGTGGGATAAGAAATTGGGTATTAGTGCCCTTAAGTTGCAAGAGAGGGAGACCCCACTTGTGTGTACATTGAAAGGGAGGAGGGGACCCATCTTGTAATGTTTTTTATATTTTTAGTAACTGTATTATTTTTAAAATTTTTATGATAATTTACCATCAAGTTTTAAGTTATTCCACAAAATTTCATATCATTTGGAATTGTAAATAAATTATAAAAATTCTAGAAGTAACCACCATCTTAAACTAATAATTTTTGGACAGTTGTCAATTCATTCCAAATATAACTATATTATAATTTTAATTTTAATTTTATATTAAACTAGACTTGTTAAGCTTCAATTTGACTTTTAAATCACCTAAATCGGAATTATAACAAAGGAGATATGAGTTTTTGAAATTGGGCTAAAAAATGTAGAAAACGGGCCGGGAGGCCCGCTGTGGCCCGCCCGACCCGTTGTCCGGCGTAGGCTACACCGTTGCCGGCGTGGGCACGCCGGCCCTCTGGCCGACCAGCGTAGACAACGCCACTCCAGGCATGGGCACGCTAGCCCCCTGGTTTGGCTTCCTTATTTTACGATTTTTCGGGCGCCTGTAAGGCCCCCGGAAAAGTACCATATATGAATTTGGGGTAGGAGAAGCTGATCTATGCAATGAGCCTACTGGTTTCACGAGATTTTCTCCGGTTAGTTGCCAAAACTCAATTTTATTCCAGTTTCACTATTTTTTAGTAAATTTTCATTCATTCACAACTCTTTATCCCCAAATGGGTCTAATCTATCAAATTTGGCTTGATATTCACTCATTTGGTCTAGGATAATGGTTTTGACTGTCAAATCGTTTAGTCTTCAGCTCGTTTCTGCCTATAGGCTGAGGTCTTGCAAGACTCCTGGACTCATTCTCTAGCATCGCTACCTTCTCTTGCTACACATCCCTAACTCCTTGGAAGTCCTACCTTATGTCTATAATTGTCGGTCTAGGGTCTGTAATGGTTCCTAGTATTCTAAGTCTCTGTCACGTTTTCTCTCGAGTCAGCGGACGCGTTGGTGAGTTCATGACCTATGACCCAATAAATTTCAAACCGTTACTTTGATACCATCTTGTAACGCCCTGAAAATAGGGGGGTCGAGTATATACTCAACTTTCGAGTTCCCGGGGTCACTTATGACCGGTTCTCATTAATTATGTGTTTAATCCAGTCAATGCGCAGCCTGAAAATTCCTGAAACATGAAGCACAATCACACCAGTCCACTGAAATGAAATAGATCAAATATATACATACATCCATGTCCAAAAGAATAAGGGGGCGCACATGGCGTCACCTAACAAAATGTAAAAGAATGGTATGTCCAAAAGAATAGGACTGAGCCCTCAGCTCAGCGATCCATCAGCTCCTCTATGGGTCTGGCGAGATCCCGCGCATCAGCTGGAAGTATGACAACTCCTCCTCCTCGTCTAGAATAGCCTCGCCATGCTTCACCTGCTCCGCCTCCCCTGCATTTTTGAGAGAGTTCGGTTGGTGTTTTAAAACACCGTCCCAGAGTGGGAGTGAGTGATCAACTCAATGTAAACTATTGGTCTCAAGTTTTAACAAGCATCAATTATAATATGAACTTAATGAAAAATAAACAATCATTAACACCTATCAACTCTTATTTAAATGCATGCATGTGGGATGATATGATGCATGCCCTCGCCACAACGCTTCCTCAAGCGACTCCATCTAACGATCACATATAACAACACTCCCTCAGAGCGACCTCGACTGCCTAGTCGCCACCCTAACTAATGCGATGTAATGCGATCGTGTTAGCCGAGTTATTAGTTAGGTCCATTCATCTAGCAGGTTGGAGATTCTTATTCACCCTACGTATCACTGCCCTAAGCTGGTTGCGAGGCCAAGACCTCCCAACGCGTGACGTCGAGGCCTCGCGGTCCGTGATCCCGTCGGGTTCCTCATCCCCGACTCCAAGCACATGAGGAGTGTCAAAAGGAAGGAATCGCTCGCGGTCACTATGGGGAGGCGCGGTACCCCAGCGTAGGCCGACAGTTGGGACACAGTGTCCCATTCCACCATGCCCGGCTTACGTGGCTGTGGACCAGTTTCAAGTGAATTTTCGATGGACTACAATGGTTGCAGGGTGGTTCAGGTTCCATACATAGGTGAGCACACACGGTTAACAAATAAGCTTAGTCGGATAGTAGGCTAGACCGCACGAGTCAAGCGAGTGTGAGACGAGTGACCTCGGGCACAAGAGACCCATGTAGTCGAACTACAGCCACCCGAACACACCCGCCCAAACCCACAGGTTTAGCCTGAGGGTAGTCCCACCAATGGGACTACCATCTCTCCTCATAATTCCTGACCAACCCAAGGGTATGGAGGGTGATTCATAGCATGCCGGCTACCAATGTATAATCTAGTATAAACCACATCATGTTCTCATACTTCTTAACATATCATTCAAATTCTCATAGCAAGTATGGTTAACAATATCATGAAATAAGTGCATGTGAGGTGTGTGTGTGTGGGTGAGGAAGTTACGCACTTCCTCCATCTCAAGCCATCATATGCACAAGGGTAATGAAAGCATACATACTATGAGGTAACAATATATGGGGAAAACAATAAGGCATAAGCAAGGATTCATCCATACACATAAGCATGTGAGAAGCAAGAACAATATCATGGAGGCTAAGCATGCAAATCCATATGGTTTCAACAACGTACATTCCTAGGGCTTTTTATAGATTATTAAATCATAACATCCAAGCAAGCGAAATCATTAAACTCGTACTAAAATTGGTGCTAGGCCACCTAAGAACAATAGTCTGCACCTTAGGATTCGTTGGAGACTTGAAAATGACCTAGGAACGTCGATTTGGGGGTCGGTTGGTCGAAATCCCTAAAGCAAGCCATACATGTGAGAAATCCATGCAAAAAACAATCCCTTCCTCACAAGGGTTCTAAGGCAAAGGGAGGAGGAACCTTGCCAAGACGATTGATAGACGATTTTGGTGGTTGTGGTGTAGGGTTTCCTCTTGGAGATAAATTGGGGAGTCGAAGGGGTTGATTTCCTTGAGCCCCACCTTGATTTAGGGTCCACCTTGTTCACTTTCACGCCTATTTTTCTCCTTGGTCGTTGGAGAATGTGGTAGCTATGAGGGGGAAAGAGTTGTTGTCGGAGGGTGAGGGAGTTATGAGGAAGAGACTTGATTGTTGGAGGTTGGAGAAATTATGAGGAAGGAGAGGTGGGTTGTTGGAAATTTAGGAGTTATAGGGGAGAAAGAGACGGGTTTATTGTTGGAGAATGGGGTTATGAGAGAGAGCTAGGGTTTATCCCCTATAATTGGGCCCCTTGGCCTTATGTTTCCATAATTTCTCCAAATAGCCTTCTAAGTCTCCCTATGGGTTTTGGGGTGGGCCCAACACCCCCTTGGCCACCAAATTTGGCATGTAGGTGTCTTATGGCCTGATTAGGGGCCATGCAAAATTTAAGATCAAACGGATGAACGAATATGGGGTTTGAGCATAGGGTTTCGATTCTTTAAATGGCCCTGGGAGGCCCATTCTGATTGATGGGGCATTTCTGGTGACCCTCTGGCCATGAAATTTATAGGGTAGGTGCTTCATGACCCGATGAAGGGCCACACAAAATTTGGGAACGATCGGGTATGGGGTTTGGTCGTACAAGTCTAATTTGCGATCAATGGTTACCGGGCCACGATCGGATCCCAGATTTCGTGGACAAGTGTAGTAAAATACATTAGACCTTCTTCGTAAATTTGGAAGAAATCTGACGGCTAAAAATCCTGGTATCTCGGTTTCATTTGCAAGTGCCAGATTCCAATCTGGCATTGTGGGGTGCATTTGGCAAGTGCTAGATCCCAATTATGGGTGTCCACTGGGTCGCAGTCCGCGATGGACCACAAGCCCAATGAGATCTATGATTTCCTAAATTTTTAGATTTTTCTAACCCTCCTCAGTCGCTGGGTGGCCCACACGGGCTGTTGTTAAGTGTAAACAGGCCATCTGGCTTGGCAGCCCGC
The DNA here is from genome assembly GCA_030180095.1 of Magnolia changhungtana. Lineage (NCBI taxonomy): Eukaryota > Viridiplantae > Streptophyta > Magnoliopsida > Magnoliales > Magnoliaceae > Magnolia > Magnolia changhungtana. The sequence goes on along the minus strand of JASAUF010000555.1, from coordinate 1,621,289 downwards.
ACTCGGTCTTATCATGACTAGAAAGAATTTGTAACGACTTGAAAATCGGGGGTCGTGTATACACTCTACACCCGAGTTCCCGGGGTCACTTATGACCGATTTTTGTTAATATGCGTTTAATTCGGTTTAATTATGCAAATCCAGAATTTCCTGAAACATGAAGCACAACCACACACGTCTACAGAAATGAGAGAAATCCATCATATATATATATGTACATGTCCAATAATATGAAGGGGTCGCACATGGCGTAACCTAACAAAATCCCAAAAGAATACTAGTCTAAAAAAAGAATAAGGGTGAGCCCATTGCTCAACCATCCAATGCCGCATCTCAAGCTGGCGGAGGACCGTCCATCATCTAGAAGTAGGACAGCTCGTCCTCCTCCTCGAAAGTAGCATCGTCATACTCCATCTGATCTACATCCCCTGCATCTATGAGAGAGTCTAGTTGGTGTTTTAAAACACCGTCCCAAAGTGGGAGTAAGTGATCAACTCAGTGTGAACTATTAATCTCAAGTTATAACAGGCATCAATTATAGTATGATCTTAATGAAAAGCAGTCAATCATCAGCACTTAGCAACTCTTATTAAAATGCATACATGCGGGATGATATGATGCATGCCCTCACCACAACGCTCCCTCAAGAGACTCCATCTAACGATCGCATATGACCGCACTCCCTCAAAGCGACCTCGACTGCCGAGTCGTCACCCTAACTAATGCGATGCAATGCGATCGTGTTAGCCAAGTTATTATTTAAGTCAATTCATCCAGCAGATTAGGGATTTTGATTCACCCTACGTATCACTGCCCTAAGCTAGTTGCGAGGCTAAAGCCCCATCAACGCGTGAGGCCGAGACCACGCGGTCCGTGATCCCGTCGGGTTCCTCATCCCCGACTCCAAGCACATGAGGAGTGCCGAATGGAAGGGATCACTCGCGATCACTACGGGGAGGCGCAGTACCCCAGCGTAGGCCGACAGCTCAGATATAGTGTCTCATTCCACCATGCCCAGCTCACGAGCCTGTGGACCCGTTACAGTCTAAGTATCAATGGGCCATAATGGTTGTAAGGTGTTCCAAGTTCCATACATAGGTGAGCATCCAGGGTTAACAAACAAGGTTGGTCAGACAGTAGGCTAGACCGTACGAGTCAGGCAAGCGTGAGACGAATGACCTCGAGCACAAGGGACCCATGTAGTCAAACTACAGCTACCCGAACACTCCCACCCAATCCACGGGTCTAGCCCTAGCGTAGTCCTACCGAGGAGACTACCATCTCTCGTCAGGTTCCTGACCAACTCAAGAGGGTGAAGGGAATCTACAACATGCCCACTACTTATGTTATCAACTAGCACATCAATATCATATTCTCATGCATCTCAACCATACAAAACGAATACTTCTACCAAGCAAGCAAAATTATTATCACGAAAGCAAGGTGCATGTGAGCGTGTGAGTTATGTGAGGAAGTTAAACACTTCCTCCATCTTAAGAAATCATAAGTACAAGTGTAAATAATCATACACACAATGAAGCACCACATATGAGGGAAAAGAATCAAACAAACATGAGCATATTATTATCCATATATAATATCATGTGAAAGGCAAGATCTACGTCAAATTGAGAGCTAAGCATGCACATCCAAACAATTCCAACAAACATATAATCCCTAGGGTTTCTCTAGAATTTCAAATATAACATCTAAGCATTCAAAATCATTAAGCTCGTACTAAAATTGGTGCTAGGCCACCTAAGAACAATAGTCCGCACCTTGGATTCGATGGAGGCTTAGAAACGACCTAGGAGATGTGGATTTCGAGGTAGATGGGCCGGAATCCCTAAAACCAATCCTTGCATGTGAGGAATTTCATGCCAATCCCTACTTAATACTCGAATCTCAAGAAGAAAGGGTGAGAGGTTCTTACCTAGATGGCCAACGGACGAATTTAGGGTTGCGGCGGAGAGTTTCTTCTTGGAGGAGGGGGTAGGGAGTTGAAAGGATTGAGTTTCCTTGGCCCCACCTCGATTTAGGGTACTCCTTAGCTCTCCTTCACTCTCTCTACTCTCTTGCTCTCTCTTTACTCCCCTAGCAATGGTGGTTGTGGTGGGAGTTATGAGCCGTGAGTGGTTGGTTGTGGGTGGATGATGGAGGTTTATGAGGGAGGGGATTTTAATGGGTGGAGGGTGTAGGAAGTTATGAGGGAGAGATTATTGTTGGAGAATGGAGAAGGGTATGAGGGAGAGGGATGTTTGTTGTTGGAGAATGGAGAAGGGTATGAGGGAGAGGGATGTTTATTGTTGGAGAATGGTGGGAGAAATGAGATAAGAGCTAGGGTTTATTTCCCTAGAGTTGGGTCCTTTGGCCCCAAGCTTCAACATCTTCCCAAAATAGCCCTATGGGACTCCTATTGGTGTTGGGGTAGCCCTAACACCCCTCTGGCCACCAAATTCGGCGTATACGTGCCTTATGGCCCGATTAGGGTCCATGCAAAAATTGAGGACGAACGAATGAACAGATATATGATCTGAGAAGGCGTTTCTGACCCTTAAATGGCCCTAAGGGGCCCATTCTGATTGATGGGGCATCTCTGGTGGCCCTTTGGCTATGAAATTTATAGGGTAGGTGCTCCGTGGCTCGATGAAGGGCCACGCAAAATTTGGAAACGATCGGATATGGGGTTTGGACGTACGGGTCTGATTCGCGATCAACGGTTACCGTGCTACGATCGGGTCCCAGATCTGGTGAACGGGCGTTGAAAAATATATCAAACCTTCACCGCAAAATTGGAAGAAATCCAACGGCTGGAACGCCTGGTATCCTGGTTTCATTTGTAAGTACCAGATTCCAATTCTGGCATTGGTGGGGTGCATTCGGCTAATGCCAGATCCCAGTTCTGGGTGTCCACTGGGTCCGCAGTCCATGATGGACCACAAGCCCAGTGAGATATATGATTTCCTAAACTTTTAGATTTTTCTGACCCTCCTCGGTCGCTGGATGGCCCACACGGGCTGCTGTTAAGTGTAAACAGGCCATCTGGCTTGGCGGCCCGTACTTGGTTCAATCATAACCAGATTGGTCTAGTCTAATTGGTTAATCTTGGATTTAATTTACTTGTGATACCTCACCCTGAGTAGTTTAAACAAACGATCTTGCGGCAAATCCGACGTGGACGCCCCAGGACACTGTGCTGGTTGGACGGGACATAACAATCACCCATGTATAAGCTAGCATTGAGTGTTAATGGTCAGTAAGTGATAATATAAGTTAATTACATTAAAAAAATAATTTAAGGATTTTTGGAAATCCAAAACAGTAAAAATCTGGGATGTTACAGAATTACTCGTGTATAAGCTAACATTGAGTGCTAATGGTCAGTAAGTGATAAAATAAGTTAATAAAAAATAAATTTCAAAGATTTTTTTAGAAATCCAAAACAGTGAAAATCCGGGATGTTACAAGGTGGCCCACCGAATGATTGAATCATCCAGATTCTTGAGGTCTTGACATATTTTGCCTCTATACATTAGATGAATGGTGTGGATCTAACCACATATACACATATGACCCATCTCAACCTTTTACACTAAGTGATACCAATATCTTGCGTAGAAATCTGAGATTTCCTTATTAAACATTTTTAGATCTGATCAGTGTGGCCCATCCGATGATCAGATTGATCTGAAAGTTAGGGCCCTTATATATTTTGGCTTTAGGGATCGTATGATCCGTATAAATCTAATCTGATTCGACCAGATGCACACCAATTAATCTCTGCGATAAGAAACTTCGCATTTTATTTTAGACTTTCATCATCTTTACATCATATTTACCCATATATCAATGTAATAAAGGTATGGTCGATCCACACCGTTCATTGCATAGATCTAATTAAATTTTATTAAATACACAAAAAATAATGAAAGAATGGACTGTAAGCTTACCATATATAAGCTCTCAAAAATCTTATCTCTTTCTCCCTTTCTTAGTTGTCGCATGGTGCCTTTTTGTTAATATCTAAGTTTGAATGGAACTTCTCTTACGACATACTACATAAAAGGAAAACTTATTTGAGAGATTAAGGCCCCGTTTGTTAAATCTGAAGTCTAAAGCCTGAATCTGAAATCTGAAGCCTGGATCTGAAATCTGAAGCTTGAATCTGAAATCTGAAGTCAAAAAACTTGTTTGGTAACTATGGCTGAAGTCTGAAAATTAAGTATTGAATTTGAAACAATCTGTTTGTTAACAAACATCTGAAATGTTTGAAATATGTTAATTTGACACATTTGCCCCTATCAATCTCCTATTTGAAAATGTTTATATTATAAAGAAATTATTTTTTATTAAATGAAAATAAGATTATTCTATTTAATCCAATTGAGAGTAGCATCAACCATATAATATTTATTTACATAAGTTAGCTACTTGATCTCTACCTCCATCTGTACACTTATCAGATCAAGATTTTGATCCGTTCATTTTGTTCATCACTTATAAATATGCTTAATCCTCCATTAAAACTGAAATATGAGAAATTTACATATGTAAACAAGTCACTCAAATCTAACGGTATATATCTTACCCTTAATCACTCAAGAAACCCACTTTATGACTATCCATTTACAAAACTGATCGCACATATATCTATGTACACCGTTAGAGTACCAACCATCAAGTCTTCATATTTTTAGCAGGTCATCTGACCGCCCATCTTATCAGGATCCGTCAAATGAGCCATCCAAACATTGAGATAAACCACTCAATTTGAAGATCTTAAGACACAGGTCCAAACTACCGGATAATATTGCAACTAAACATATGTAAACATCGTATTAAAACCCAGAGTAATATAACCCATTGAAGTGGTATCTCGATTGTCCAAAAGCGATCAAGGCTCAAATTTAGACCTTAGGAAGAGTGCGAAAAATAACAAACGTTAGCAAAATTTCATTTTATTTGGACGGTCCAGCTAGGAGATACTAACTTCAGAAGTTGTAATAAAAGATAAGGGTATAATTGTAATAATACATTCCAAACTCATAACACATACAGCAACGTGAAGCGGGAGGTTTTTCCATAGATTTCACTCACACGTTCTGAGAGGTGTGGCCCGCCCATAGCTTGGATCTACTTCAAACTTGAGGCCATGGGCTCACACAGCAAGCTGAAGACGGTGAACGGAATGGATGGACGGTGAGGATTTCTCACAAACATCCCAGGAACTTCCCACGGCAGGAGATCCGCGTCCCTCGTCTTGGCCACAAGACGGGAACCGACTGGCTACTCCACTGCCACCGGCCAATGGCTGGTGGTCGGTGCTATGCGGGCCCTACCATGATGTATGTGTTTCATCCATGCCATACATCTATTTTTTCAGATCATTTCATGGTATGAGACAAAAAATTAGGTATATCAAAATATCAAGTGGGCCACATTACAAGGAACAGTGTTAAATGAGAGTCGACCATTAAAAACCTTTTGGGGGCCATAAAAGTTTTGGATCAATCTGATCTTTGTTTTTTCCCTTCATCTGAGCCTGTATGACCTAATAAAAAGATTGAATGTCAAATAAACAATACAAGTGGGCCTTAGGAGAATTTTAATGGTGCATATCCAATCATTATTGTTTTCCTATGGTGTGGTCCACCTGAGATTTATATCCCTCTAATTTTTGGGTTGGGGTTAAGCACTAGAATGATCTATAAAAATGGATGAACGGAATGGATGAAACACATACATCATGGTGAGCATAAAGAAGTTTCACAGGTGCAAACAATTTAAAAGAAAAAATTTACACCGTAACTTGAAAAGGGTACTTTAGGAAGCAAAAAAGTTTTGTTTAATGAAAAATCACGGAGCGCATTCCGCGTTCACCATTAAGCCAGACTCCTATCACGGAAAGAATTCAGTGAAAAACCACTTAGCGCTTTCCGTCTTCCGCGTTAATAACGTATTAACAAACACCACTAAACACGGAAAATTTTCTCCATTCCGTGTTAAGTGCAAAAGTTCAGCGTTACCAAACACGGCCTAAGACTTGAGAGATACAAGAAGGATTAATGGTATATATATAAGAAAGAAAAATTAGGGATAAATGTAAGATAATGATAAGATAAGGATAAGATATAGATAAGATAGAGTAAGATCGATATAAGATAGAGTAATATAAGATAAAAAAATCTTTTATTATTGTTATTATTATTATTTTATTATTAAATTTAAAATTTTCACGGGCGTTACATAATAACTATCTAGCTAATTACGCTTATCATTCGCACTTATTGGTAATGCTGGTGACAAACCACAATACGTTAGGATTGGTAGTTTATGGATGAAGTTGGAGTTATTTAATGAGGGAGTGTTGGCATATGCAAATGAATGTGAGGGAATAGTTTTTATGACTACTACAAGCCTCGTGATTCGAATGAGACTGGTGATATAATGGTAGTACCCTAACTTCCCCAATATGCTGAATGAATGTAATCTAATAACTACATGGCTAATCACGTATATCATTCACACTTATTGGTAATGCTGGTGACGAGTCATATTCTAGTAAAATCGGAATAGCTCGATAAGGGAGTATTGACATATGCGAAATAGGCATTGAAGTTACTCGTTGAGGAAGTATTAGATTTTAAAGTTCATGCATCATTTAATTACACCATTCATGCACCTAACAAGATTAGATAGGAATTGTTTGTTTACTTATTCTATCATTATTTGTGCTAATTGAGTTTATAATATGTGCAACTTAGAATTAATGAAACCACTGAGTTATCGATCACTCACTCCCACTCTGGGATGGTGCTTTAAAACATCAACCAAACATTGTTGTACATGTAGGGGTCACTAAGGCGGATGTATTAAATGACGCATACATGGATCCAGAGAAAGAGTAGTTGTAGCCGGCTCGCCGCTCGGTTGGTTTGGGCAAATATTCTTTTTGTTAGATATATTATAAAATAGATACATTTCTATTTCTTTTGGAATTGTATATTGGGCCCTAGTCGTGTACCCTATACTCTTTGAATGATTATACATTGTATATTTTGGATTGTTTCTTACTTTATATGCATTTGTTTTAAAGTATATTTCACTATTTACTCTAGTTTTATGATTGCTCGGATATCAGGTTAAAAGTACAGTAATTCATGCTTCCGTAAAGCACAAGTAACACCTAAAATAGTGGGGATCAAGTTAATACTCGACCTTTTAAATTTGGAGCGTTACAACGTTTGTGTGACCTAATCAATTGTTTTGATGGAAAATAAATATTACAGTAGGCCTTGGGAAGTTTTTAATAGTGGGTGTTTAATCGTTGCTGTTTTTCTTATGGTGTGGTGCACTTGAGATTGAATCTTTCCTAATTTTGGGTTCATACCCATACCCTAAAATGATCTGGAAAATAGATGGATGACATGGATAAAACATATTATGGTGGGGCCCAAAGAGCATCGTGGCTACTGATAGCGTCCGTAGGCAATCTGCGTCCTGATAAATGATACTGAATAAATTAAAAATGGGAATTGATCATGTCTAATATGATTAAATACACATCCCATCCAGTAATAACGTGTTGTAAATGGATAAACGTCACGTGCGCATATTAGGTACAGTGCTTGCGGTGAGATGTTATTTTATGCTGAAAAGCTTTACTTTTCACCGTGGACCAATTATATAATACTTTTACATTGGTGGCATGTCATCCAAGTATATACTATTTTTCATTGGAGGCAATCCACATCCCTTGAAAATTACACTTCTAGCATGCAAGTAAAACAATTTACACGCCACTGTCCATCTCTGCCATGAACAGATATTACACTTTTTTAATTATTTAAGTATTGATGGACATTTATCCGACGGTTAAAAATAAAAATATTTATTGGCCAGATTTTAATAAACAAGTGTCTACCAATCAAAGGATAGGATTATTCAAACAATAGGATTTTAGGCAGTGGACTTAGTAATGGTCAGTTTTCACTCTTTAGTTGGTTTAATTTGACTTATTGTATGCCACATTTATAATTTATGAGTGACGCGTATCAAGTGTTGTACATTACCAGAGCATCATATAACTCTAGGTATATTATAATGCTCCTACTTGCGCTCATACGTGTTGTGAAAGAAACTTATTCCACGTAGGATTGGAATTATCTTAATGGGCCATTTTGAGAGCATGTATTTGATATATCCACTTTTTATTCCATACGAATAGTGATTGACGTAAATTGAAATCATATAAGATCTGAATGTATTTTTAAAATAAAAGGCTTCTGATGTATTTGGTGTGAATTAGATTCGGGATTATATGTAAAATCCACTCTATGATTTATCAGGTTCGATCCTTTATGTTATGCTTGAAAGTATAAAAAAATTAAAAATTAAAAATAAAAAAAATCTAAATTCATAGCTCAGATGGGCCAGATCAAATGGAACAATGGAAATGGGATGCCAACCGTTAGTTTTTTAGTGGGCCATCCTGATGTGTATCTTTCATCAAATCCTTTAATCAGGTGTAACTCACTAGGATGAAGAAAAGATACAAAAATCAACATAATATAAAACACAGTAGGGCTACATTGTGTTAACTTATCCATTTCGTGAGCAAATTTACATTGTACCTATTGATGTGGGCCACTTGAGTTGTTAATCGGACTTATATTCTATATGTACGGTCTAAAAATGGTTCTGACCTGATGAACGGAATGGATTTTACATGGTGAATCCCATAGTGCTTGGGTGTTTCATGCACTGCCTAAAACAGGTGTGTGTGGATGGCTACGGTCCTTATAGTACTCATCTTTTTTTTTTTTTTGGTTACCTTGTTAGAACACCCCCACTGTCAGTTGACACTTTACTGTTAACCACCCCCATAAGGGATTGCTTGTAGTACTTATCTAATTTTAGTGTATAAAACCCATGTCAGGCCTACTGCCTAATACTTAAATCTAATCGTCCATCGCCTTCTCCAACAACCATCATTTCACATTATAATATCTTATACTTCTTACTAATAAAAAAGAAAATGATAATAATAATAATAACAACAAACCCTTAATCCAATAATAATAATAATAACAACAACAAACCTTTAATCCATGTCATCAGGTGTAGGGAAACCTTCACATGTAACTAGTTGCATTTGGACATGTGGATTATGCACAGCATCAATCCGGACCATCCATTTAACTGAGCCTCTCTTCATGGACTTTGTTGTAAAAAAATCATATTGATTGGACGATTAAAACCATCAAATTAGTGGCAGAAAAGATCAACCGTAGATCTAGTCATAGATGTTTAGAACGATCCAATTGGACTAATTTTTCAGTAGTGGAAGAAAAGTTGAGTGGATTTGATGGATGGTCCAGATAAGTGCTTTATATGGTTAGGGGGTCCACATGCAGCTGGGTGCGTGTGAAGGTTCCCATGCAAGTGGCCCACCAAATCGTTTCTCTTTTCCGTTGGTTGTTGTTACTTCTAATTTCCTGCCGTGTATGGTTACTCTTCAATGTCGTATACCACAGCATTTTTCATGTGGGGCCCACAGTAGTGGGTGTATGATTGTGACATCTCACACGTCCATCAGTGCCGTCCACGCTATAAAATCAGTCCGATCAGATCATCATGTGACCCACCACATGAATATGGAGGGTTGTAGATGGTTGTAATTGTTTTCTATGCTGTGGCTTACCTGGCGATTGGACAGACCTGATTTTCGTGTCATACAACATCGTGGACAGTATGATTGGTCATCCGAACCGTCTACTAGGTTCATCAAACATTTAATGGGCTAGGATGTGAAAATCAGATTGATTGAATGATCTGATCCATCCATCCATCGAACTTTCTTTTCATATCCATCCGTTTAGCAAGAGATGAATTGGATGGGCAGGATTTTCTGATGAGATTTCCGTTCTTTAGAATCATAAGAGAACCATGATGGACTTTTAGAATAGATGTATCAAATTGTTGATAAAGACTAATTTTCCACGAATGATCTTGACCGTCAAATTTATAGGCAATGATGGGATGCTTAGGATTACCTGATTGTTGTGATTTGTACATGGCAGTCCATGAAATGTGTTGTGGACCTAATGGACCGTCCAGATCTGTCGGTTGGATTCTTGAAGTGTTCCAATAAAACTCTGACCACTATTACATAACTGCTCCTTATGTTTATATTTTATAGTGAGAGGAGACCCGGCTATGAATCTTATGATAAAAGGAATGATTTTTTGGACAGCCTTTTGACATGGTCAAGATTGCCTGATCACTGTGATTTTTGGCATAGGGCCCATTTCTGGGAGTTTATGATGATGAACGGTTTGGATCATCATATACGAAACAGTAGGTATAGAAAGTGAGGTGTCTCCATCTCCTGCATTTTGTAATTGAGATATGATCTAGTGGGCTAGGTGTATGGAAATCTTCCCATGCACATAGATGCATTTGGGCCTGGTGGCATCAACATCACCTATCTGGACCGTTCATTAAGTCTAATTCACTCTTCTTCTACCTTTCTTTAAAAGACACACCGATCGGATGGCTCTAAACATTCAAAAATGGAGCTATCACATTTGAATGATCTTGTCCATCCATTTTTATTCCGCTGACTAGATGATTTTCACAATCAGATCAGTTTCATTTTAAAAAGGCAGGTTATGAGGAGTGGACCGGAACGGTTCAGATAGGTGGTGTGAATGCAAATGAGTTCAAATCCAACTAGGTGTATGGGAAAACGATCTACTAGCCTACGTGTATGGAAACCCTTATTATAATAACAGGTCAGTTCTTCTAGCTTGTAAGCCACCGCACCACGACAAAGATGTACACGGATTGCGTCGTGCCCCTGCGACTACGGACTTGGTCCGGGCAGGGGCTCTGTGGGGCCCACAGTGATGTATGTATATTATCCACTCCGTCCATCCATTTTTAGATATTATTTTAAGGTATGATAGAAAAAACGAAGCTGATCCAAGGCTCAAGTGGACCACACAGTGGGGATTGAACACTCAATGTTAAAACTTTTTTGGAGCTGCAGAAGTTTTGATCAAGAAAGTATTTGTGTTTTCCATTTCATCCATGTCTGTGTGACCTTATGAAAAGGTTGGATGTCAAATGAACATCACGGTGGGCCCTAGCAAGGTTTCAAAGGTGGGCTTCACTGTAACCATTGTTTCCACTTGAGCCTTGGATCTGCCTATTTCTGGAAACATGCTCTAAAATGTTCTGTCAAAATGGAAGGACGGCGTGGATTAAACACATACATTATGATGGATCCCACAGGGCCCATGCTAAGAATGAGTCTGTCCTCATTATGGTAGGACGCATATGCATCAGTAGAGGTGTACGCGAACTAAGCTAGCTTAGTTGGCTTGCTCCACTAGACTCGAAAAAACTCGACTCGACTCGGTTCGAAGTTCAGTTCGAATTGAGTTGAGCTGATTATTGAAGCTCGAAAATGAGTTCAAGCTGAGCTCGAGCTTGCCCCAGCTCGGCTCGACTCAACCCGGATCGAATTCAGCTTGAACTCGGCTCGACTCGGTTTGACTCGGCTTAACTCGATGCAGGGGTATATATACCCTTAAAAAAAAATACTCCTTTTAAGTTTTACATTTACTCCTTTTCCCTTACCCGCAAGCCGCACGAACCCTAACTCCTTTTCCTTACCCGGCGCCCCTAAACCCTAACTCGAGCTTGAGCTCCCCTCTTCTGGTCTTCCTCCCTCTCTCTCTAGTCTCTCCCTCCTCTCTTAGGTGCTCACCTCGGTCTTCTTCCTTTTGATATTGATGTTGCTCACTAAGTATTTGATAAAATGACCTAATGGAGTGTAACTGGTGGCAAGGAAGGTATATATATGAAACCAATACCCTTTTTTTTCTTCATTTTTATATTGCTTAGAAGGTGTTTGATAAGATACCTGTAAAACCATTGTTGTTGTCTTAAATACAATGAGATTTTGAAGGTGCAGTCCAAGTGTTTGTGAAAATGCTGCACAGGTGAACTCGCCTCAAACTGGCCCAAGCTGCTGACCGAACCGAGCCGAGTTGGCCAGTCAGGCTCAAGGACCGAGCCGAGCTGAGTTCGAGCTAAGGTTAGTTAGTGACCGAGCTGAGTCGAGCTAAGGCCAGCTCGACTTGGTTCGACTTGATGTACACCCCTATGCGTCAGACAAGAACGGGCAGGGTGCACACAATACTAATGGAACTGATAAACTAGACCGGAACATATCAGACCACACAATTTGGTCTGATTCTGAAGCACACCGGTTTTAGTTTCGATTTCAAAAATCAAAGAATGGGTTAGTTTGGTTCAGTTTGTGGTTTCGAGTTTTTAATCAAACTGTACCAAGAACCAGACCATAAAACCAAACCTTGGATCCGAACTTAGAACCGGACCATTCAGTTAATAAATATTTAAATTTTAATGTTTTTAAACAAAAAAAAAAGTATAGAAACAAAAATAAAAATAAAAAAATTAATTTTTCTTTATTCTCCCCCTTTTTCATGACCTCTTTTTGTCTCTCAAAAACTGTACAATTGAATTGGATTATTTTAAAAAAGAAAAAAACATACAAATGAGCCAGATTATAAAAGATAAATTATACAATTGAACTGGATTGTAAAAGGCCTAGAAACGTACAACCAAATCGTAATTAAACCGATAATTAATGGGTTTTTTTTTTTTTTTTTTGAGATAGCTTGTTAGTACACACCCATGTCAGTACACACACTCAATGTTAGCCACCCCCGCTAGGGATAGATACCAAGTCCTCAAGTGTTGAAACGAGGTATCTACACTCAGTCTGCCAGTTGAGCTATGGATCTGGGTGTAGCATTTTTATGGTTCGGTCCTCTTCGGTTTTAGGGTGTATACAGTCCAGTTCCGATTCCAATTTTCCTATGGAGCCGTTGGTAACGATTTGGCTCCGGATTCACCTCATAACCGATCGAACCAAACCGTGTGCACCCTTGAATTCCTATCCATCCAATTATATAAACCTTGAATGAACAACTACAAAGGAAACCTTTAATGCAGCAAAATGAAAGGTAGAAATCGGACCGTAGGAGATCTTCAAACCAGTGTGAGTCTCAAGCCATCACATACCCTTTATGGGGCCTACAGTTTTGACGGTTGAGATCGGCGTGCATAAATTTGGTGGACGGCTTACAGCAATGAGAATTTGAACAGGCAATTGAATGCACGTGTACCAACATGACACACTCGTGTGAGATCGTGAAAGTCATCAGATGACCCTCACATGAACATTACGTGGCGCAAAAAAATCACAGTGGCCCACTCATCCAGTGGGCCACACGCGTACAAATCTCCGAAGCGGATTTTTTTAACGGGCATATCTGTGTGGGGCCCACCGTGATGTATCTGTGTGGGGCCCACCGTGAGAGCATCCCGCCGGTGCGCCCCATCTGATACATGGTCTGGATTTCGCAAGCGTGTGCCACGTAGGCATACGTGTGACTTTCGCACGTGAGCATCTCTTTTCTCACTTTCACACGTGAGAATCTGATTGTGTAGGCTTGGATCTCTCTCACGCGTCTACATTTTCACGGTGGGTAAAGGAAAGCAGTTAATCGAGAATGTCGGAGACGGACGCAGATTTCGTGGTTAGAAGCTCACCACGCTACAGCGTTGTGTGGATTAAAGGTGGGGCCCACCGTGATGTATATGTTTTATCCACACCATCCATCCATATTTTCAGATTATTGGATAGCATGTACCTAAAATTAAAGAATAACCGTATATCAAGTGGACCACACCACAGAAAAAAGTGGAGATAATGAAGTCCACGGTTGAAACATTCTGAAGACCCGCATTGATGTTTATTTTACATCCAAACCGTTGATAAGGTCACACATACCTGGATGATGGGAAAACACAAATATCACCTTAATCCAAAACTTATGTGGCTCCCTAAAAAGCTTTCAACGGTAAGCGTTCAATTCCCACTTTTCCTCTGGTGTGGTCCACCTGACCGTTGGATATGCTTCAATTTTCGGATGATGCAATAAAATGATGTGTAAAAACGGATGGACTGAGTGGATAAAACAAATACATCATAGTGGGCCCCACAGAGAAACCACAAAAGCTCCTCGTTACACAAACCAAGTCTTCCAAGACTCTAAATCTCATCCACGTGTACTTTGGGATATTGGATACCGACGCAAGAACCCGTGTCCACCAACCTCTTGGAATTTTGGATTTTCGAATACCAAATCAAGACCACGACAACAGAAAGCTGTCCACATCTGGATTTCCAGCTGCTCAGACGTAAGGAGCAGAGCTAAGTCCAAGCGCTGGCGTGTGCTTTAGAAATGTATTCGCATCACTTGTGGAAACTTAAAACACATGTGAAAGATCGGATCCTTTCATCTATAAATTAAAATTTTCTAGATCTTATGGTTTCTCCAGAATGATGCTATAATTATGTATGACACACGTGTGAAAAATATAAAATTGATTGGTGTTTATATTCAATGTATGATTTGGTCCACATGATGATAAAATTTTATGAATAGTAGTATCTATAATATGAGGATGGAATGATGAACGGATCTGATCTATTACACGTGCTCCTATTCTCTACGTGGCGGCGAGTGGACTGCGTTTCCACAAAGTTAAGGTGTCGTAGAAATATGAGATAGGGACTACCGAGTAAACGAGTATTTCCAGAGAGAAACAGACAGCGGTGGAGATGAACGAGTAAAACGCGGAGCACACGGTATGGTAGCGTGCCTTCACGAACAGGCAATCGATAGACTGGATCCTTCTTTTTTTCTTTCTTTTTTTTGGGTTAGCCTGCTCCGGTGGTGGTAGACTCTGAAGAGTTTCGACACCCGGCCAAGGGTTCGAGCATCTATAAGTGGTGAAATTCCACTAAAAGGTGTAAGTGTGTGCGGGTGTGTTTAAAAAAAACAAAAAACAAAAAAGCAATCGATAGACTGGGCCCCACCAGGTAGAGAAAGATTGATACTCTGGTAGAGTATGATCGTTTATATGCATGCAAAAGAGCCCTTGTAAATGTCATACATTTTCATATCAATCCAAACAAGCAAAATTGTGGGACCCATGATCGGATGGCCCTAATTCGCATGCATCTTTGGGTGTTGAATCTGGACTGTTGAATTTTTAATTTGAACCGTCCATTCAATGGACGCAATTTGGACGGTTTATTTCATCCGTTCTGTCGTGCGACTTTGATTGATGACGGATCCACAGTGGCCCACGTGATTTGGACGGTTTGAATGAGGCACGTGTATGCCACGTGTAGAGTATCTATTTGCATGCATATCTATGGTCATGCTCCGCAAGCCTATCAAACAACTCTGGCTATAACAGCTGGGGCCCACTAACTTTCCCCAGTGAGCAGCAAGCAGAGCCGCTCAAGCAATAGCAATACTCTTAATCAAAAGCCGGCGAACCACTTCTTATATATTTAATCAGGACCCTTGATAGAGGGACCCACGCGTCTAGGCTCCCTAAGGTGATTCAACCCATACACATGACGTGGCACACTTGTGCAAGATCCGGACCGTTCATCACATTGGTCTCACCTTGTATGTCCCTTACATGAAAGATAATGCCCCTCCACTCTCATGTGGCTCACACGTGTACGAAAAGGAAGTTCGGTAATCGAATAGATCCTGGACGTTCATGTCCGTAAAAATGGGTCCCTCTTTAAGTAATCCAAACCATGGATATGATGGATCCTACTGAGGATGGCCCACCCACCAAAAAACTGACACATGGAAATGTCATAATGATTCAATAGATGGTCAATAAACACACTTTTTATAAAGCCAACAGATCGACGGTTCAAATTCAATAAAAAGGTCCAGAGGTTCTTATATCTAGAATCTTCTGATCTAGGCGATTTTTGGTTTATGGAACATCCATCTTGGGGTCCATCGTATCAACGGTTTGGATCATAAAACCATGTACCCAAATAAGTAGAAACTGAAAGCTAAAGCATACTCTACAAACACTCCGCCGGATGAGAAAAACTTCAATACTCTGGCAAGTGTGATGGATGATATGCAGCCTATAAGCGATAACTTGGAAATTGCATACGTGGCATACAAGTAAGCCAAATTAAACTATACAAATTTAAATGTATCGTGAACCAAAAATAAGACTATTGGATGATCTGATTATCAGATTGGTAAACATTTATTGGACGGCTAAAAATAAAATAATCCAATGGTCCTATTTCAACAAACAAGTGGGTCCCACAGTTTAGTCGGCTTAATTAAAGTTAAAGCGTGCACATGTACAATTTTTTAGTGCGTGCGTATTAATCATCCTATGCGACCCGAGTATTTAACTACAACAACTCTCTCTAGAAGGTGACGTTCGATTGATGACGAGGTCCACGCACCATTTTTTTTAATGGATTGATTTGGACCGTCCTTTCAGTGGCCCACATCTTGGATGATCTATATCCCAAAAAAATGCAGTCGATTGGAGCTTCATTGACAGCCTATCAATCAATCTTTTCTGACGGACGAAATAAGTTTCAGCAGATGTGGCCCATCAAATGAGTGGTCTGGATTGAAAGTCATGCTGGCTGATCTTAAATGCCACGAGGTTGGTGCAATTTACCAGTGGGCCCCATCCTTAGGTCATGATCCAGGCTGCCATTGAATTGTACGGTCTACCGTGTATTGACTCTGCAATGAAGCAGCTGTCAATATATTCAACAACGAAATGGGAGGCTATTGAACTGTTCTATGGTGGGGCCCATCAGATCAGCGGCCTGGATCTCCACTTGGACGAACGGACGGCTTTTAATGACTGAGGATGATTAAAGAGTATATTGGTAATTTCCGACTGATGTGAACCCTTCAACAGCCTTGTCATTTTCACAAGAAAGAGGGGTATTTTCGTGAGGATGTCTAAACACGGATTTCGTCTTCGAGGGAGACCGCCCGGCAGAGATGCGCCTCTTCGTTGGACGCGGATTGCCTGTGGGCCCCAGCCACAGGATGCTAATGTCGTCGGAAGCTATGTGGGGCCCACATAGATAGCCTTGAGAAATCTAATCCGTCCATTAGTTTATCAACCTCGCGATAGAATAAGGCTCCAAACATCAGGTAGTGAGACGGAGTGGATTGAACGGCAACCGGTGGAAACTGTGGGGGCTACAGAAATTTTAAATCAGGATGATATTTGTGCGTACCGTTTATCCCAATGTTAATTACATTATGAACGGTTTGGATGGAATATAAGCATCATGGTGGGATACGGGAAGTTTTCAACGGTTGACATTTCCATTTTCACTGTTTCCTTCTGTGTGGCCCACATGAGATTTTAATCTAGCTGATTTTTGGGTCTTTATCACATAGTGATGTTGAGAAACTAATGGACGGATTGGATTTCACTCGGAATCTCTTTGGGACCTACAAAGCTTCCGACCACGGGAACTTCGGGCACAGTCAATCCGCGTCCCTCTTCGTCTGTTTCTGGTGTAGCTACACGCGCGAGTGACATTTTGATACTTGCGCAGGGGCTTAAACGGGTTTCAGTGCGAGTGGATTGACCATTGCAACTACTGCTTGATACTCGCACAAGGTATCTGTTGTGAAGCCTTACTCTGGGTTTCATGTAGCTAGTTATTTGATTGGTGATATGTGGATCCCAACATGATGTATGTATTTTATCCATGCCGTCCATCCATTTTAAAATATAATTTTTGGGCTTGATCTAAAAAACTAGATAGATATAAATCTCAGGCGGAACACACCTTGGGAAAACAGTAGCGATTGAATTACACAATTAAAAACCTCTTAGGGCCAACTATGTAGTCCACTTGAGATTTGAATCAAACTCATTTTTGGGCTCATATCATAAAATGGAAAAGAAGAATGGGTGGACGACATGGATGAAACACATAAATCATGGTGGGGCCCACAAAGCACCGACTAGTAGTGACAAGATGAGTGGCCAATATGTTTCCAAACATGAAATGATAGCCTATAGCCCATGGGATTAGACGGCAATCCTGACCTAATATAATCATTACATTTTGGTAATTCCATCTAATCACATGCTCCAAACAGTCAAGACTATCTCGCCTTACCCTGGGGCCCACCTTGATGTATTCACCTGTATCTACGACATCCATACGTTTTTACCGATCATTTTATGGCTTTATACCAAAAACGAAGCAGATCCAATTATCAGGTGGACCATACTGAGGAAACATAAAGATTAACCATTAGTGGGCCATGGAAGTTTTAGATCAAGTTGATATTTGTTTTTTCCCCATCATCTAGGCTTATTTGACCTTATCAACAGATTGGATGGAAAATAAACACTACTAAAAATTAAGGTGCTCCCTAAGAAGATTTTAATGATAGGCCATTTAATCACCCCTGTTTCCTATGGTATGGTCCACCTGATTATGGGATCTACTTAAATTTTTGGATAATGCCTTAGAATGACATGAAGACATGGATGGACGGCGTGGATACAGATTACATACATCAAGGTGAGCTCCACTGTAAGGGCCGCACCGTATTGGGTGAGCCGCGGTCTCACCCAATCCGCTCCCTAAAGACACGTGCTAATGTGGCTAGTTTTGCATGGGTCCACCTTGGTGTTTGTGTTTCATCCAATCCATTCATCTATGTGACTCATCATTAGGAAAGAAATAACCAATAATCACAGTATTCCAAAACTCAGGTGGGCTATACAACGTAATTTAGAGCTTTTCAGGAAAAAAATCATGGGATGGCCCACCTGAGTGTTGAATCTACCTGATTTGTGGGATCAAGCTAAAATAGGGGAGATGCACCTGATGTACGGTGTAGATTTCATGCGTGTTAATCTATTTTCCCAAAGTTAGAGAAAGTGACCCAGTAGAACCTGCGCCTGACACGCAAGCGTTACCATAAAAATAATAAACAATTAAAAAAGGAAAAAAATAAAAAGAGAGAAACGCTGCGTTATCTGAGAGCACTATAAGTTATACTGCTCCAAGTTGCATTTAGACAATTATCCATTTTAATCTAACGATCAAGGCCGTCCATTTTTTTCATTGCAGATTTCATAGGCTACTTGGAAAAAATCATATTGATTCAATGAATATTAATCATTTGATCAATGACCTTAAATATGAACAATCAGGATCGTTTATACAAAAAAGTCCAATCAATAATTTTGATTCATCTATTTATTAGGAAACATCGTGGATTGCTTATGATTCTACATAATCAAAATTTTAAAGAAAAATGTAGCTGTCCCATCCATGGCTTAGAAAATGGACGGCTGTAAAACAAATTCCAAATCAGTGATGGATTGGACCATCCGATCGGTGCAATATTTTCTTGGTAGCCTTTGAAATATATTATGAACTTAATGGACAGTTCAGATCAATTGATTGGATCTCTAAATGTCCCACTGGAACTAGAAGCACTATAACATTTCATACGGCGAAGAAATCAAACACCCGCGAGTAGCCATCGCTGGGAAAATTTGAAGGTTTTTGACCGTTTCGTTTCGTAGTCGCTTTCCAGCCATCAAATGCTGCTCTGTACTCTCTCTCTCTTTCTCTCTCTCAGCTATATCAACACACACGCTTTCAGAAAATCTCCCGTCAAAAGAATCAGAGCCGAAGAAGGAGAAGCTAAAGAGAAGGAAGAAATACAAGGAATTCCATTCCCTGGAATTGGAATTCTAAGTTCTGTTTCCACTATCATATTGCAGGTTCTTCACTCTCTCTCTCTCTCTCTCTCTCTCTCTCTCTCTCTCTCTCTCTCTCTCTCTCTCTCTGTTATATTTGTTCTTCATCTTCGATTTCGGGAAATGGGTTTTTGTAATTACAGATCTGTTTGGCAAATGCGCCGAGAAAAAACTAGTTTTTTTTTTTTTTTTTCCCGAAGTCCATCACCGATACAGGGTCGTAATTCCCCTGTATCGTGCTGTTTCGGGCGCTACGTACCGGTATCGGAAGATAAGTCTGATTGCTTTTGCGTTAATGAGAAATGCTGTGAAATCTCATACGGTGTACACGGATTTTCAATTCCGACAAGCGGGTCCATGGACTCAGAATCCAGATCGTTGTTCTTTTGTGTCCCATATTGGATGGACGATTTACATAAGATCTCCTTGATATGATGAATTCTGTCTTTCTATTCTTGGCATAGTGATAGACGGTCAAGATGAGAAATACGAATTTATATAAGAAAATGACCCAATGTTAGTGGCTGGAATGTTCCACTCTGGAAGAATTTCTGGGCATTATCAATCGACGGTGGGATTAACATATCAACGGTCTAGATTACGAATCTACTGGATCTACTGGTGAGTATTGAGAACCCACATGTACTTCTCAAAATCTCGTTTTTCCGTTTCAAGACACGGAGCTCTGCAGAAATAGGAATACTCTTGCGTACATCGCGTAGATACCCACCGGGGTTTCTCTCTCTCTGACTCTGAGTAAAAAAGTTAAAGTGTATAAAATCCACCCCGTTCATCAGTTACAAAACCCCCATTTATGTGGTCCACCATATAAAATTAATCTGATTTAATGATCAAGTGGACCACCCAATAAAATTGTACCTGAAAAACTCAAAATGTTCGTGGTATGGACCAATTGAGTATTGGAATACTGTGATGTATATTCTCTTTTATTCCTAAGAAGGACATCAAATTAACGGATTGGATGAGAAATAAGCACTACGGTGGGCCCTAGGAAAATTAATCCTTTTATTATGGTGTGGCCTTCTGGAGTTGTGGATGATCATGATTTTTGATTTCCAACGGTAATATGATGTAATGTACCATATGGATGGGGTGGATCTTATTAAAGTTCTACCCATGTTGCTCTCAGGTCGCGATGTACCTAACACGAACTACGCTTGCGCGGTTCTTCGAAATATTCTTTTTGTCTATTTTGGAAACGTGCGTAAATCGCCCGGTAACGCGGAGGCACGCCTTTGTGAGCAAAAAATCTACACCGTCCATCAGGTGAGCCCACCTGTTATTGATCATATAAATCAAGCCGATTCAAAAATCGGGTGGGCCACACACCAGAGACCATTGTAAAAAAAAACAAGCCTAAGACCTCTTCATGCGTTGTGGCCCACCTGAGTTTTTCAATAGTGCGTGATCAATAGCATACAAACACCACGGATCACATGCAACGCTCCTGTACACGCTCACACGGTTTTACATTATTATTTTTATTTTTATTTTTAAACACGCTCCAACACTGCTCAACACTGACGCCACAGTGGAATTCCTCTGTTGCTCGAACCCTTGACCAGGTGTAGAAACCCTGAGAGCCTACCAGCTCCTGAGAGTCTACCACCGAGGTTTACAGTATTTGAAAATTCATAGCCTTTTATGTTATTTAAACTAGTTTAAAAGTGATAATTTTAATTTTTTGAAACACACGGTGATGTATATGATATGTTCGTTATGTCCATCTATTTTACTTACAATATTTTGAAGTATAAAGCAAAAAATTAAACAAATACAACACTTAGGTGATCCACACCGAAAGAAATAGTAGCCTCACTAAGTTTTTAACTATAAGTATTAGATTTCTTTTTTTGTACGGTGTGGTTTTCTTGAGTTTTAGATATACCTCATTTTTTTCTCATATTGATGCGGTTTACTTGAATTTTAGATTTACCTCATTTTTTTGCTCATACTATAAATTTAAATGACATAATGAATGACCGGTACAGATAAGATACACCACGGTGAGACTTATATATATTTTGTAATGTTTTCTGTTACTACGTCAAAAAAAAGTTAGCCAAATCAGGTAAATAATTATTACTCTTTCAACTGGTATTTACAAGCACACTGAAATACTTTGATACTCTGGCAGAGCGGTTATTTAAAAATTGCATGCGTGGCATGCAGGTAAGCCAAAATAAAATGTCTAAACGATGGCGCCCATGTATCAGATTGGTGTCCATTTATTGGACGGTTAAAAATGAAAAATAAAATCCAAAGGTCCCATTTCAACAAACAGGCGTCCATAAATCAGAGGTTAGGATTGCTCAAACAATCTTATCATTAGACTGTAGCTTGGAGAAAGTGATTCTGAAGAAAGTGATTCTCGATACATGCCACGTATACAATTTCTGAGTGCCAATGTATCAAGCATCATGCGCAGCCAGACTATAAAAAAGATCCCACTAAGTCCACTTTTGCCGGAATATTTACTGCCCTTCTTCCTACTCTCTTAACAGATTTTCGCCGGAAAGCCAGAAAACGAAATCCTCGCCGGCGAAGTCAGATTCCGGCAATGGCAGAACGCGTCCACCCCGCTGCCGACTCTCCTCCTCCGCCCGGAACCATCAACTCGTCGGAGAATTCCTCGTTCCTGCCAAAACCCCAACCCCCGCCGGGAACTTACGTCATTCAGGTCCCCAAAGACCAGATATACCGTATCCCCCCGCCGGAAAACGCCCGACGGTACAAAAACGGCAGGAAAATCCGCCGGAACCGCTGCTGCTGCTGCCTCTGCTGGCTCCTCGCCGCCGTCGCCATCCTCCTCGTCGCCGTCGCTGCCGCCGTCGGCATCTTCTACCTCGTCGTCCGGCCGAAATCCCCCAAATACTCCGTCGAATCTCTCTCCGTCAGAGGCTTCAACCTCACTTCCTTTCAGACGAGTCTGACACTATCGCCAGAGTTCGACGTTACCGTCAGAGCGGAGAATCCCAACAAGAAGATCGGGATTTACTACGTGGACGGGAGCTCGGCCACCGTCTCTTATGCTGACGTGGCGCTTTGTAACGGCGTCTTGCCGACGTTTTATCAGGGGAGCAGGAACGTGACGGTCTTCCAAACGGCGTTAACGGGGGAGGTGATCCGTTTGTCTGGTTCGCTTGCCGACTCGTTAACGGCGCAGCAGAGAAAGGGCGAGATTCCGTTAGGGTTGTATCTGAGGGTCCCCGTTAAGATCAAGGTTGGCGCCGTTAAGACGTGGAAGATTACCGTTAAGGTACGGTGCGATTTGACGGTGAATAATCTAGCGGAGGGTTCGAAGATCGTTTCCAGTAGTTGTAAGGTGAAGGTAAATCTGTGACGGCCGTTTAGACGGGTGTTGGATTCCGTTATACCTTTTAAATTTTATATATACAAAGGAAAGACATTGTTATTTAAGGGTGGGGATTAATTACACGTGTCGAAGACCGCATCGTTGTACGTGTACCGTTCAATCAGGCATGAACAGGTCGTGGGCGGACGTGACTTAGCTACGACGGAACCAACGATGTGGGTGGGACCATGATCGTGGGTCCCACCTTGGTACATGCGTTGTATATCTACACCGTTCATCCGTTTTTCCAGATCATTTTATAGCATGGTCCCAAAATGGAAGAAGATCCAAATCTCATGTGGACCACACTACAAGAAACAGAGGTCATTGAACGCCCACCGTTAAAAACTTCATATGAAATTATGGTCCACCATAATGTTGATAAGGTCACATAAACAGTTTATGATAGATTTGAATGTAGGGAAAATATAAATATAAACTTGATCCAAACTTTTGTGCCCTCCAACAAGTTTTTTAATAGTCATTCACAGCTGATTTTTGTGGTGTGGTCCACCTTAGATTTAGTCTTCTTATTTTTTCGGACCATGTTAAAAATGATACGATGAAATACGGCATAGATATACAGTGCAGATCAACTACATTTTTTGGACCATACTAAAAATGATCTCCTATAGTCAGGGTTTAACCCATGGAAGCCGATTGAGTACTGAGTAACTCAGTGCGCTGAGTGTACTGAGTAAACTCTGTGAGACCAACTGTTATTCATGCATTTTATCCGCTCCATCCATCTTAACAGATAATTTTAGGGCTTCATTTAAAAAATAGGGTATATTCAATCCTCAAGTAAAGCATACCATCAGAAACCATGTGAATCGAACATCTTCTGATGAAAAATTAGTAGGGGCCAAAGAAGTTTTAGGTCAAGCTGATATTTATTTTTTCCTTTCATCCATCTCTGTCTAATCTTATGAGCAGATTTGGTGACAAATAAACATGACTGGGGCCTTAGAAAATTTTCTAAAGATGAAAATCAATACTTCTATTTTTTTCCTGTGGTATGATCTACTTGAGCTTTGGATGTGCATCGATTTTGGATTCAACACCTAAAATGATCTGAAAAAACAAATGGATGGCATGAATAAACCACATGCATTTATGGTGGGCCCAACAAAGTTTACCAATCCGATTTCTTTAGGGATATGGCTGGTTTGGGTCACAGCAAGTCGATTCTACCGTGCGCCTAGAATCAAGGGATGCGTCCCGACCCTGCAAGCCTACCAAGATATAAGTTTAGGGCCTGAGCACAAAAATAATTAGATTGTAAGGCATTGGTCCTTAAAAAAATAATAATAATAAAATAAAAATTGTTTAAGGTATAAGTCATTACTCATGCCTCCATGGTAGACCTGCGGGAGGTTCAACATGAGCTCATGGGCTACAGTACCTATTGTGGTGTACGATTGTTGTGTAAGTGTCTGGTGTGTGAGTGCCTGAGGCAAATAATAATAATAATAATAATAATAATAAAGGAAAAGAAGAGAAAAGTCCAAAGCTCAAATGCATGTGAGTGCGTGCTGTATTTAAATAAAATAAAAATAAAAATAAGAGAGAAAAATCCATAGGTCAAATGCACCACACTAAAGGAAATCACGCGGATGATGACACTCACAGTTGAAACCTTTCTAAGGCTTACGATGATATTGATTTTGCCATCAAACTTGTTAATTAAGCCACATAGGCTTGTATGAAGAGGAAATTACATAAATATAATGAGGGACAGGTATGGAAATGTGAAGAGAAACACTATCTCCTCTAAATGATACGAATTTTGAATGCACGAGGTGTAATAGATAATGAATCCACAAAAAAATAAGAAAACTTGAAATATTTTATTAAAATTTATTTCTAAAATGAAATTATAATACTTTAAATAGTGAAAAGCAAATCCTAATTACTAGTCTTAATTTATCTAAATTAAAATTTAGTTGGAATTCAAGTAAATAAAAAAATTACTTAAAATAGTAAAATAGAGTAAAAATAAAATTTAATTATGTATGATGATTCCTAGTATAATTCTAGGCAATTCCTAAGAAGACACCATATACTAAAACTAACTTACAAAAAATAGAAAGTTTTTCGAAAACTACAATTTTTAAGTAGAATGAGTTGTTTTCTTGCGAAGCGGAGGATGCGACCTACTATACTTGTCGGGTTCACTCAGGACGGAGTGTTAAAGTAAGAAGTCATATGTTGTGTATCCTGTAACAATACCCAAATCAAAAGTTACAACTAATTTATTATTCACATTTTGAACAACAATTTCTCCTTGTCTAAATTAAATTTATTTGATCCGGACTTGTATGCGACATAGTTACATCATGCCCTATATAAGACTAGGCTTGGATTTGACTGTATATGTTCACTTTCACTCAAACTTCTTCTTATCCAACTGTGCTATGAATAGGTTTGCAACCCACTCTACATCAAAATATAAGCATAATCTAAAACTTCTCTGGCTCCCAATAAATTTTAGGGTGCATGCCCTAAAATTATATGGAAAAAACTAATAAACACAATCCACTTCAAAATCATGACTGGTGGGAAAAAAGTCAGGGATAATCCTGACGAGACAGCTTGAAATAGTCGGAATGCACTCAGTCAAGATAGATCAAGTCATGGACCTTGAATGATATCAACACAACTATCTTAACCATCATTCATAAATCTCAACCATCCATTTAATGGTCATTAATTGAATGATCAGGATCATTCAATAATTTTCATTGCATTATCTGAACCATTGATATTATTGTATGTGGACTTTTTTATGGAGTCTTCTATTCTTTCATCTTGATAGTCACCAATTGAATGGTCAAGATCTTCTATTCAATTTGGTGATATACTTGAGTTGTTACACGCACCCGTATCTTGTTTGACTGGAGCTCTTTCGACCTTGATATTGCAGGATTTGATTGGACGGTTGGAGAAGTCAACTATCTTGACAGAGATCTGCAGTCCAATCAAATTTTAAGCCAACTATCTTGACAGAGATCTACAGTCCAATCAAATTCTAATAAATTATATATATATATATATATATATATATATATATATATATATATATATATATATATCAATTAAAGAAAGTCTTAAGTCAACGTTCTAAGATAGAAAATAAAAAATAAAAAAAAATTCCAAATTGCACCAAATTTATGCACGCGGGGCCATAATTGTTTAATCCAAACCATTGATTTGATGACCGAAATCATGGATGGACATTCCCAGGTAATCTTTTCAATTGGTCTCTCTAATCCATCCATTATTAGCATGCAAATACATGGTTAAAAAGAAATGCAACATCTATCTACATTGGGTCCTTACTCTTGCCCCTGTGGTAGTAGTCTTAGGAGTTTCGACACCTGGTCAAGGGTTTGAGTACCCATAGGTGGTGAAATTCCACTACTGTGTGAGTGCGTGGGGGTATATGTGCATGTGTTAAAAAAAAAAAAAAAAAAAAAAAACACATCAATCTACATTCATTGAAGAAAAGTAAAAAGGTTACATGGTCAGGATCTTCCAATCTGGGAGACGTTTGGACAGGGTTCATATAGGACGATGGGTCCCTCACATCAATGGCTTGGATAATCCGTTAAATGGGCCCATTTGTATAAACGTAGTGTACCGTAGGTTCCCGTTTTGAACCGTTGAATAGGGCAAGGATGAAGATTGCCCGTGACTTTGTGGGACCCACAGAGATATCCTGGAAAATCCATTCCGTCCATATGTTTTGAAAGACCACGATAGGCCAGGATTCTGAAAACCAGGCAGATCCTGCAAATATGAACGGATATTCTTGCAAATACATTTGGAAGTTCTATGAATAGCATAAGAAGACATAAGGAGAAGGATACCCAATCAAATCACGAAACACAGCAACATAACCTTGTTATTTAGACCTTCGGGACCATTATATATCCTTAGTATTTAGAAGTGGTTCAGTTTGTCGTTGTGATCATGTTGGACCGACTTAGATGTAACTGTAGTTGTAATTTCATTATGTCTGAGCCTGCACGCCAGACCTAAAGTAAGACCTTAACTCAAGGAATCATAGTCGACAGGAGATTGTAACCTTCGGTATACTCAGTTCTTACTCATCAGTGCATTGCTCCACAAAGCACCCGCTGATCTTGACTTTAGTCGTAAGTTAATTTCTGACTTTTGTATTCATTATCATCTTTTGCATCCATTTTCCTACTTATCTCCACTCAACCACACAGTTGAGTTGCAGCACGTATAAAAGTATTTGGTTTCTCAATGCAAAAAGAATTTATTGGAAGAATATCTCAAATTTCTGCAAATCACCAGATATCGCACTCGATAGTTGGTTCGATAAACAGTAGGTCATGTTCTCGACCGAGTACCGCTCTATCTCGACGCCAAGGGTTAGTGATTTTCGTTTGAATCGGGTTTTGGCACGCTTGCAATCCTCACGCATATATACCACGTAGCCAGCCGAATTCCAAACAGACAAAAGTGAACCATATGTAGAGAAAAGATTTTGGGTCCTTGCTTTTGCACCAGTGGTAGACTTTTAAGAGTTTCAACACCTGGTCAAGGGTTCGAGTACCCATAGGTGGTGAAATCCCACTACGGTGTGAGTGTGTGACAGTGCGTGTGCGTGTGTTAGAATTTTTTTTTTTTTTTTTTTAAAAAAAAAAAAAAGGAAAAGAAGAAGAAGAAGAAGAAGAAAAGATGGAAAGATAATCTGATGAGTCTCACCTGCAAACTAGTTCGTACGTACTACATACGAACTTTTACTCTGATACGAATTTTTACTTTGATCTAAAACTTCAATAGGCCATGAAAAATGCAAACAATTTCTTCCCTTAATTTGCATGTATGTATGTATATATATATATATATATATATATATATATATATATATATATATATATATATATATATATATATATATGTTTTGAAAGACCACAATAGGCTAGGATTCTAAAAACCAGGCAAATCCAAAACTCATGTGGGTCATACCACATAAAACAGTGGGGATTGAATACCTAGAGGTGACAGAAGTTTTGTATCAGGATGATAATTATTCCTACAGTTTATTTGAGTGATAATAACCCTATGAACAGTTTGGATGGTATATAAACATCATTGTCAGCTCTAAGAAAGTTTCAATCCCCACTGTTTTGTTGGTGTGTAACGCCCCGGAAAATCGGGGGTCCTGCATAGACTCGACTCCCGAGTTCCTGAGTGTCACTTATCATGCATTTATTTCTGTAACGCCCCAGAAAATCAGGAGTCGTGCATAGACTCGACTCCCGAGTTCCCGAGTGTCACTTATCATGCATTTATGGTTTTTTTTTTATTAATCAAGTTTAACTGCGCAATTTGGAATTACCTGAGGCACGAAGCACAATCACACCGTCTACTGAAATGAAGGATATCACACATCTATACAATTCCAAAATAATAAAGGGTCGCCCAAGGCGTTGCCCAACAGAACAACAAAAGAAGGCTATGTCCAAAAAGGTAATGCTGAGCCCGCGGCTCAGCAAATCCAAATTCAACCCGATCAAGCGGGCTCAGCAAATCCAAATTCAGCCCGATCAAGCCGATGGAGAGCCACCCATCAGCTGCAAGTAGGAGGGTCTGTCCTCCTCGTCCAAGCTCGCCTTGCCAGGCTCCTCATGCCCTGAGTCACCTACATCTATGAATGGGTCTGGTTGGTGTTTTAAAACACCCTCCCAGAGTGGGAGTGAGTGATCAACTCAGTGTGAACTATTAGTCTCAAGTTACAACAGGCATCAATTGTAATATGAACTTAATGAAAAGCAGACAATCATCAACACCTAATAACTCTTATTTAAAATGCATTCATGCGGGATGATATGATGCATGCCCTCGCCACAACACTCCCTCAAGCGACTCCATCTAACGATCGCATATGACAACACTCCCTCAGAGCGACCTCGACTTCCGAGTCGCCACCCTAACTAATGTGTGTAATGAGTTCGTGTTAGCCGAGTTATTAGTTAAGTCCATTCATCCAGCAGGTTGGGGATTCTGATTCACCCTACATATCAATGCCTGAAACTTGTTGCGAGGCTAAGACCCCATCAATGTGTGAGGCCGAGGCCCCGCGGTCCGTGATCCCGTCGGGTTCCTCATCCCCGACACCAAGCACATGAGGAGTGCCGAAAGGAAGGGATCGCTCGTGGTCACTACGGGGAGGCGCGGTACCCCAGTGTAGGCCGACAGCTCGGACACAGTATCCCATTCCACCATGCCCGGCTCACGAGGCTGTGGACCAGTTTCAAGTGGATTATCAATGGGCTACAATGGTTGCAGGGTGGTTCATGTTCCATACATATGTGAGCATACAGGGTTAACAAAAAGGGTTGATCAGTTAGTAAGCTAGACCGTACGAGTGAAGCAAGCGTGAGACGAGTGACCTCGGGCACAAGAGACCCATGTAATCGAACTACAGCCACCCGAACACACCCACCCCAACCCACGGGTTTAGCCTGAGGGTAGTCCCACCAATGGGACTACCATCTCTCCTCATGATTCCTGACCATCCCAAGGGTATGGAGGGTGATTCATAGCATGTCGTCTACTAACGTATAATCTAGTACAAACCACATCATGCTCTCATACTTCTCAACATATCATTCAGATTCTCATAGCAAGCATGGTTAACAATATCATGAAATAAGTGCATGTGAGGTATGTGTGTGTGTGGGTGAGGGAGTTACACACTCCCTCCATCTCAAGCCATCATATGCACAAGGGTAATGAAAGCACACATATTAAGATGTAATAATATAGGAAGAAAACATTAAGGCATAAGCAAGGATTCATCCATACACATAAGCATGTGAGAAGCAAGAACAACATCATGAGGGCTAAGCATGCAAATCCATACGATTTTAACCACATACATCCCTAGGACTTTCTCTAGATTATTAAATCATAACATCCAAGCAATCAAAATTATTATGCTCGTACTAAAATTGGTGTTAGGCCACCTAAGAACAATAGTCCGCACCTAGGATCGTTGGAGGGTTGGGAAAAACGTCCTAGGAAAGAGGGCTTTGCGGTAGATTGGCCGGAATCCCTAAAACAACTTCACATGTTAGATTTACAAGCAAAACCCCCTTCCTTACAAGGGTTTTCAAAGAAAAAGAGGGTTGGATCTTACCTAAACGATCCACGAGATGAAGAGGGCGATTTTCGGATGGGTTTCCCCTTGGAGAAAGTGTAGGGAGATGAGAGATTGATTCCCTTAGGCCCCACCTTGATTTGGGGTCCACCTTGTCTTCTTCCCTCTCTCTTTCTTCTCCTTTCTCCTCTTTCTCTTCTCCCTTTTCTCTCTTTTAGGGTAAAATTCGTATGAGGAGAGGGGTGCCCAAATGAGGCCCTTTTTATAATTCCAGATTTTGTGCAAATGGCCCCAAGCTTCCATAATTTCCTAAAATAGACTTATGGAACTCCCTATTAGTGTTGGGGTGGCCCTAACACCCCTCTAGCCACCAAATTCGGCGTGTAGGTGCCTTATGGCCCGATTAGGGCCCATGTAAAAATTGAGGACGAACGGATGAACGGATATATGATCTGAGAAAGCGTTTCTAACCTTTAAGTGGTCCTATGGGGGCCATTTTGGTGATTGGAGCATTTCTGATGGCCCTTTGGCCATGAAATTTATAGGATAAGTGGTCCATGGCCTGATGAGGGGCCTTACAAAATTTGAGAACAAACGGATGCGGAGTTTGGTCGTACGGGTCCGATTTACGATCAACGGTCATCGCGCCACGATCGGGGCCCAGATTTGGTGGGTAGGTGTTGAAAAATACATTAAACCTTCACCGTGAATTTGAAAGAAATTCGACGGCTAGAAGGCCCAGAGTCTCAGTTTCTTTTGCCAATGCCAGATTTTAATCTGGCATTGGTGGGGCGCATTAGGCAAGCGCCAGATAGTACTTCTGGGTGTCCACTGGGTCCGCAGTCCGCGATGGACCACAAGTCCAGTGAGATCTATGATTTTCTAAAGTTTTAAATTTTTCCGACCCTTCTCGATCGTTGGGTGGCCCACACGGGCTGTTGTTAAGTGTAAACGGGCCATCTGGCTTGGCGGCCCGCACTTGGTCCCATCATAATTAGACTGGTCCACCCCAGTATAATCTAATATTGAGTGCTAATGGTCATTAAGCGAGATTATAAGTTAATTAAAAAGAAATGTTTTTAGAATTTTTGGAAATCCAAAACAGTAAAAATCCGGGATGTTACAATCTACCCCCCTTAAAAACAATTTCGTCCCCGAAATTGCCTAAGGGTAATAAATAAATATATTATCATTTCGTTTGCCTAGTTTATTGATTTCAGGTTTATATGCGTGGTAGGGTGCATACTAACTATACTAGCCTTACTTATTATATTCTACCCCCCCTTAAAAATTTTCACCCTTGAGGTTTGAAAACAATGTCAAAATCATGATTATCGTGCTAAGTGTTTGCTGATAAAGTTTACCTAAGGGTGGTGTATTCTACTCTTTATGATCAAGCTAATACGGAAAAAAAATAACGGTTGTGGTAGGCTCAAATCCGATACATCGATTGTCCGCACGACTGTGGCAAACACGTTGTATCCCTTCAATCCCGATGGATCCCGGTCTTCTGCTCGGTCAAAGCAAGTGAGTCCATTGGTAGTCGCTCAGGATTGAGAATTGGGTCAAGCCGCGAATACTTCGCAAGTGTATGGTCTCATAATTCCGTAGTCCCATCAACCTAATTGTTTAGGGAACGACCCTCGTTGGAAAGTTAAATCTCATATTTATAAGGTTGTCCTTTGGGTTTTGGCTTACGAGAGTCCTTGCTTTAATTTATATCTAATTTGGGGTTTAATAATTCTCTCAACATGCCTATGGACAACGATCATCCTAAAAAAGTATTTAAAGACACATATTTTTATATGAATTACCATTTCAATTCTATGACTAGTGGGTTAATCGCAGACTATACTTTGGTTTCATAAATTTTAAGAATGAAGGAATAGTCGAGGTTCTACGGTATTTGGAAGGTTTAGAGTGCTAATGACGTTAGTAAGGATGCAGTAAGGCAATCATACATTCAGGCATTCACAAGGTGACAAGAAAATTCCACGGCAATCCACATATTCATATTGGATTCAAAGTGCCATTAATATGGCCAGTTACATCATACAATATGGATTACAGCATAGATATTCTAACCATAAGGGAAATACAACCTAGTCAAGCAAAAGTTATAATTATCCTTCAATACATGTAGGCAAACCTAACCGACTTAGAGCATACTACTAATTATCAGTAAGGTTATGCTACTACTCTCCTGGGTCGGGCGAAGATGGGGGTGCTTCTTTCCCATGAGGGAAAGAAAATCACCGAAATGGTGAAGAAAAAGATGGAGAAAAGTTCCTAGAGATGGTTTTGAGAATAACTTGAGTTTAGGCTAGGAATGGGCTTTGAGAATGTAGTTGAGAATGGAATTTGAGATGGTGTTGAGGATGAACTTGGTGATGCTGGGAGTGAAAGAGGGATTGGAATGGGGTTTGGTGAAGTAGAAGGAGGTGGGTTTTGTGAATGGGCCTTGAGAATGGGTATAGGAGTGGATTTTGGAAATGATGGGTTGAAAAATGAAATGTGAGAGTGGTTTTGAGATGGACTTGTTGGAATGGGTAGTTGGAAGGAATTTGGAGATGGGTTTAAGAAAATGGGTTTGGTTGGATTTGGAGGTGAGGAGAAATGCGCTTTTCTCTAAAGATTTGGGAGAATAGAGGATGGTGAAGTGAGAGTGAAAGAGTGGATGAGTTTTAAGAAAATGGATTTGAGGAATGAGAGTTGAGAAATGTTTAGGAAATGAGTTGGGGAAATGAGATTTGAGATTGGAATTTAGTATAGGTGATCGTTGAAGAGGGTTTAGGAAAGTATGTGGGAAATGGGGTTGGGTTAAGCATGAGAAGAGGAAATGAGGGTTTAGAGTGAAGGAGTAAAGGGAATGGGGATCATGTGAATGGGTTTTGAGGATTGCAAGATGGAATATTGAGAGGGTTGAGGAAGATGTGGGTTAAGTATGAAGAAGAAGAGATGGGTTTTGGAGAAGAAGAAAAGAAGTGGTGGAAGTGGGATGCCTTTGTATGGTTTCCTTGAAAATGGATTGAAGCTTGGAGAGGGAGAGGTTTCTCTCCTAGGGTGTGGAGTAGTAGAGAGTGTTGTGGGGTAAGAAATTGGGTATTAGTGTCCTCAAGTTGCAAGAGAGGGAGACCCCCACTCATGTGTACATTGAAAGGGAGGAGGGGACCCATCTTGTAACGTTTCTTATGCTTTTAGTAACTGTATTATTTTTAAATTTTTTAATAATGATTTACCATCAAGTTTTAAGTTATCCCCCCAGATTTCATATCATTTGGAGTTGTAAATAAATGCTAAAAATTCTAGAAGTAAACACCGTCTTAAACTAATGATTTTTGGACAGTTGTCAATTCATTCCAAACCTAACTATATTATAATTTTTATTTTATTTTTATATTAAACTAGACTTGTTAAGCTTCAATCTGTCTTTTGAATCACCTAAATCGGAGTTATAACGAAGGAGATATGAGTTTTTTGAAGTTAGGCTGAAAAATGCAGAAAACGGGCCGCCCGACCCGCTGTGGCCCGCCCGGCCCGCTGTCTGGCGTAGGCTACGCCGCTGCCGGCGTGGGAACGCCGGCCCTCTGGCCGACCGGCGTAGGAAACGCCACACTAGGCGTGGGCACGCCAGCCCCCTGGTTTGATTTTCTTGTTTTGCAATTTCCCGGGCGCCTGTAAGGCCCCTGGAAAAGTACCATATATGAATTTGGGGTAGGAGAAGCCAATCTACGCAATGAGCCTATTGGTTTCACGAGATTCCCCCCGGTTAGTGGCCAAAACTCAGTTTTATTCCAGTTTCACTATTTTTTGGTAAATTTTCGTTCACCCACAACTCTTTATCCCCAAATAGGTCTAATCTATCAAATTTGGCTTGATATTCACTCATTTGGTCTAGGACAATGGTTTTGACTGTCAAACCGTTTAGTCTTCGGCTCGTTTCTGCCTATGAACTGAGGTCTTGCAAGACTCCCGGACTCATTCTCTAGAATCGCTACCTTCTCTTGCTACACATCCCTAATCACTGGGAAGTCTCATCGTTCGTCTAAGATCGCCGGTTCCGATTCTAGGATGGTTCCTACCATTCTAAGTCTTCGTCGCGTTTCCTATCGTTTCTGTATCGTTATTGTGTTTCCTCTCAAGTCAGTAGACGCGTTGGTGAGTTCATGACCCATGGCCCAAGGGATTCATTGACCCATGGCCCTAAAATCGAGGGATCGTGCATGAACTCGACTGGTTCCCGAGTGTCACTTATCATGCATTTATTTCTGTAACGCCCCGGAAAATCGGGGGTCGTGCATAGACTCGACTCCCGAGTTCCTGAGTGTCACTTATCATGCATTTATGGTTTCTTTTTTTATTAATCAAATTTAACTGCGCAATTTGGAATTACCTGAGGCACGAAGCACAATCACACCGTCTACTGAAATGAAGGATATCACACATCTATACAGGTCCAAAATAATAAAGGGTCGCCCAAGGCGTTGCCCAACAGAACAACAAAAGAAGGCTATGTCCAAAAAGGGTAATGCTGAGCCCGCGGCTCAGCAAATCCAAATTCAGCCCGATCAAGTGGGCTCAGCAAATCCAAATTCAGCCCGATCAAGCCGATGGAGAGCTACCCATCATCTACAAGTAGGAGGGTCCGTCCTCCTCGTCCAAGCTCGTCTTGCCAGGCTCCTCATGCCCTGAGTCACCTGCATCTATGAATGGGTCTGGTTGGTGTTTTAAAACACCGTCCCAGAGTGGGAGTGAGTGATCAACTCAGTGTGAACTATTAGTCTCAAGTTACAACAGGCATCAATTGTAATATGAACTTAATGAAAAACAGACAATCATCAACACCTAATAACTCTTATTTAAAATGCATGCATGCGGGATGATATGATGCATGCCCTCGTCACAACACTCCCTCAAGCGACTCCATCTAACGATCGCATATGACAACACTCCCTCAGAGCGACCTCGACTTCCGAGTCGCCACCCTAACTAATGCGTGCAATGAGTTCGTGTTAGCCGAGTTATTAGTTAAGTCCATTCATCCAGCAGGTTGGGGATTCTGATTCACCCTACGTATCAATGCCCGAAACTGGTTGCGAGGCCAAGACCCCATGAATGTGTGAGGTCGAGGCCCCGCGGTCCGTGATCCCGTCGGGTTCCTCATCCTCGACACCAAGCACATGAGGAGTGCCGAAAGGAAGGGATCGCTCGCGGTCACTGCGGGGAGGCGCGGTACCCCAGCGTAGGTCAACAGCTCGGACACAGTGTCCCCATTCCACCATGCCCGGCTCACGAGGCTGTGGACCAGTTTCAAGTGGATTATCAATGGGCTACAATGGTTGCAGGGTGGTTCAGGTTCCATACATATGTGAGCATACATGGTTAACAAAAAGGGTTGATCAGTTAGTAGGCTAGACCGTACGAGTGAAGCGAGCGTGAGACGAGTGGCCTCGGGCACAAGAGACCCATGTAGTCGAACTACAGCCACCCGAACACACCCACCCAAACCCACGGGTTTAGCCTGAGGGTAGTCCCACCAATGGGACTACCATCTCTCCTCATGATTCCTGACCATCCCAAGGGTATGGAGGGTGATTCATAGCATGCCGTCTACTAATGTATAATCTAGTACAAACCACATCATGCTCTCATACTTCTCAACATATCATTCAGATTCTTATAGCAAGCATGGTTAACAATATCATGGAATAAGTGCATGTGAGGTGTGTGTGTATGTGGGTGAGGGAGTTACACACTCCCTCCATCTCAAGCCATCATATGCACAAGGGTAATGAAAGCACACATATTAAGAGGTATAATATAGGAAGAAAACATTAAGGCATAAGCAAGGATTCATCCATACACATAAGCATGTGATAAGCAAGAACAACATCATGAGGGCTAAGCATGCAAATCCATACGATTTTAACCACATACATCCCTAGGGCTTTCTCTAGATTATTAAATCATAACATCCAAGCAATCAAAATCATTATGCTCGTACTAAAATTGGTGTTAGGCCACCTAAGAACAATAGTCCGCACCTAGGATCGTTGGAGGCTTGGGAAAAACGTCCTAGGAAAGAGGGTTTTGCGGTAGATTGGCCGGAATCCCTAAAACAACTTCACATGTTAGATTTACAAGCAAAACCCCATTCCTTACAAGGATTTTCAAAGAAAAAGAGGGTTGGATCTTACCTAAACGATCCACGAGATGAAGAGGGCGATTTTCGGATGGGTTTCCTCTTGGAGAAGGTGTAGGGAGAGGAGAGATTGATTCCCTTAGGCCCTACCTTGATTTAGGGTCCACCTTGTCTTCTTCCCTCTCTCTTTCTTCTCCTTTCTCCTCTTTCTCTTCTCCCTTTTCTCTCTTTTAGGGTAAAATTCGTATGAGGAGAGGGGTGCCCAAATGAGGCCCTTTTTATAATTCCAGATTTTGTACAAATGGCCCCAAGCTTCCATAATTTCCTAAAATAGACTTATGTGACTCCCTATTAGTGTTGGGGTGGCCCTAACACCCCTCTGGCCACCAAATTCGGTGTGTAGGTGCCTTATGGCCCGATTAGGGCCCATGCAAAAATTGAGGACGAACGGATGAACGGATATATGATCTGAGAAAGCGTTTCTAACCTTTAAGTGGTCATGTGGGGGCCATTTTGGTGATTGGAGTATTTCTGATGGCCCTTTGGCCATGAAATTTATAGGATAAGTGGTCCATGGCCCGATGAGGGGCCTTACAAAATTTGGGAACAAACGGATGCGGGGTTTGGTCGTACGGGTTCGATTTACGATCAACGGTCATCGTGCCACGATCGGGGCCCAGATTTGGTGGGCAGGTGTTGAAAAATACATTAAACCTTCACCGTAAATTTGGAAGAAATCCGACGGTTAGAAGGCCCAGAGTCTCAGTTTCTTTTGCCAGTGCCAGATTTTAATCTGGCATTGGTGGGACGCATTAGGCAAGCGTCAGATGGTACTTCTGGGTGTCCACTGGGTCCGTAGTCTGCGATGGACCACAAGTCCAGTGAGATCTATGATTTTCTAAACTTTTAGATTTTTCCGACCATTCTCGGTCGCTGGGTGGCCCACACGGGCTGTTGTTAAGTGTAAACGGGCCATCTGGCTTGGCGGCCCGCACTTGGTCCCATTATAACTAGACTGGTCAACCCCAGTATAATCTAATATTGAGTACTAATGGTCATTAAGCAATATTATAAGTTAATTAAAAAGAAATTTTTTTAGAATTTTTGGAAATCCAAAACAGTAAAAATCCGGGATGTTACATGGTGTGGCGCCAGATAATTATGGAAAATCTTACGGGATAAGAACGCATTCGGTGATGGGCGTACAAGATCGAAAGAGTGTAATTGCTACTTTATAGTTGGCGATATCAGAGATTCCCATGTAAGTAACCGTTATTTTTGCCCACCATTAAAAATTTCTTAAGGCCCACCGCAATGTTTATTTTCCATCCAAGCCGTTGATAATGGGACACACTAACTTAGCTGTAGGAAAAACACAAATATTAGCTTAATTCAAAACTTTCTTTTCCTATGATAAGTTTTTAATGGTCAAATCTATTTTTTCCTATGATGTGTCCACTTCATTTCTGTTTCATTTTTAGACCCATGCCCTCAAGTGAACCCAGTGCATACATAGCAGCGGGCCTCATAGTTAGGGAGCCACCAGAACATAGCTTCAGTGGATTCCTAATTGTGGGGCCCACAGTAATGTATGTTACTTACCTCCATATCGTCCATTCATTTTGACAGCTCATTTTAAGATATGATCTGAAGTAAATTCAAATCTCAAGTACACTGTGCAAAAAAATTGTGAAGGAATACTCGTCATTAAAAACTTATGGAGACCACATAAATGTTTATTTGCCATCCAACTTGTTAATAAGATCACAAAGATTTGGACAAAGGCACCACATAAATATCAGCTTTATCCAATACTTATGTGTCCCACAAAAAGTTTTTAATAGCCAATCACAATGGTTTCCTTTGGTGTGGTCTACTCGAAATTTAGTTATGCTTCATTTTTTGGATCATGCCCTAAAATGAGGTGTCAAAAATAATGGAGGGCGTGGATGTAAGTCACATACATTATGGTGGGCCCACAGTCAGGGAATAAGAGATTATTGGCTGTACTGCATAAGCTAAAGTGAAGTCGGGTGGGTCTCACCTTCAACATGCCCTCTGTCCAAATCCAGAGCCTGTTTGTCATCTCTTATCTAAGACAATAAGAGCCAGGAAATCAAGACTTTATTTTAGGCGCCAATTAGGCCATACATCACGGTGGCCCCACAAAAGCCCTAGTATGCTGGGGGAGGTGTTTACTGTAGCGTGGTCCACTAGAGTTTTGGATCTGCCTTGTTTTTGGGCTCTCATCCTAAAATGAGCTTACAAAATGGATGGATGGCTCGGATAAAACTTGTACATCACAGTGGGGCCCACATAGCTTTTACACCATCCAGTGGGTGGTGTTGGGTCATACGGGAGTGGATTGGGTGCGGTTCCGGACACACCCGAGACGGTACGGTCCTTGCCATGGAACTCACCTTTATATATATATATATAGAGCCGTGGAACTCACCATATATATATATATATATATATATATATATATATATATATATATGGGAAAAAGGTACTATGTGCTCGAGCGTAAAGCGGTCGTCCGTAAGGTTGAGTTGTGTGGGCCCCACTGTTCACTCCCCAAGTATAGGGTTGTGATGTAGTAATAACTCGGTAAGATCGAGGTCGAATCCCACGAGGACTGATCGTCACAATTCAAATCTGTGATCCTCCTTAACTAATTCAACAAATAATGGAGCAAATTACTAACACAAATTTATGGAAAATAACTATTGAGGATAGGGAAGAAAATTCAATAAGAGAAAGAGCACTAGGACTTTCGAATCCACCCCTAATTATCCCAACCCTTGTTTTGTCTGTTAATTCACTTTAATATAGATTGATCTAACTTATCTAGAGAAAGCACAATCTGTGTCCTTAATCGGGCATACAGATTGTCTAATTCCTTCAAGCAATGCCATGAATAACATATCCCATGTCCAAATCGAGCATATGGAATATGCAGTTCAGTAAAGCACCCTGTTTCTTCTTCTACAGGAACCTGTTCATGATCAGATACAAGCACCTAGAATAAGCATCCGACCACATCCATCCATGACTCTGATCAAGTTCATAGATGGAGAAGTATAGAATTTAAAGCAATCAAGCACGCTAAGGAAAGAAACAAACCAATCTAATTAAAATAAAATCAACATAGAAAAAGAAGTGTTCAAATTAGGGGTTTCATCTCAGCCATAGCTGAGAGATTAGTTACCCATAAAATTCATCAAACAGATGGACAAATAAAAATTCATAAAAAACATCAAACCAATTTCTCTCTTTCTTCTTTCTTCTCTTTCTTCTCTCCTTTCTGTAGATCTGGAAATCCTTCAATTTCTGAATGCCCTTCCTCATGTTTTGCAACTCTTTTTATAGGCCGATGGAGTGGCCGGAGTGGTGAAATTCGGATTTGGGAAGTCAGGCCGCACGCGCAAAGAAAATTCCTTTTCGCAGCCAAGTTCAGGACCTCAAAACACCATACTTTCCTCGTTCAAATTCCAACAAACACCGTCCCTTAGAACTTTCTTGGGTCCTCTACATGATAGACGGTTCAGATCGCCATATGATCAAAGATGGTGGCCCACAACCGCCCTCGGAAAACCGGATTTCCAAATTTGTGCAAAACTTTCGCACCCTTTCGGCCGTGATCGGTGTGGCCTACGTAAGTATTTTCTAGAAAATCCACCCCGTCCATTGGATTCGGACGAAATTTCGGTCAAGAATAGGTAGTTTTGAACGTCCAATGATACGGCCCAGGAAGAAAACACAAAAAGATCAGTTTTGGACGTTGCGAGCAGCCCTTTGTGGCCTCTGTACCGCACACGTGTGTACGCATGGGTATAAAATATTACCATGGTTTTGAAGTCATCGAGCCCATCTTCAAGATGGACGGTTCGGATCATCCGTACGGGACATCGGTGGGGCCCACTACCGTCCGTAAAACGGACCGAGCGCCGGTCGCTGGCTTGCCGTAAACGGCATCTGCCGTTTTAGCCAGATTTGAAGGCGCGGCGGCCGCTGGCGACCGCCCTCGCCTCGGTTTGGTGCAGCTCGGGTGGGCGTGCACTGTATGCACGTCCAC
This sequence comes from Magnolia changhungtana, assembly GCA_030180095.1. Lineage (NCBI taxonomy): Eukaryota > Viridiplantae > Streptophyta > Magnoliopsida > Magnoliales > Magnoliaceae > Magnolia > Magnolia changhungtana. Next base: position 1,580,839 of record JASAUF010000555.1, on the reverse strand, counting down.
CCTCATGTGGGCTCCTCTGTGATGTTAGTGCAAAATCTGCTCCGTCCATCCGTTTCCTCAGATTATTTTAGGCGTTGAGTCCGAAATTGAGGCATGTCCAGGTATCCGGTGGGCCAGGGATCAACGGTTTGTGGGCTGTTTTGCCAGTTGGGGCACTTCTATAGTGATCCAAGGGATGAAATTTTATATGTACGGTTAATTTGTGGCCCTTAGAAAATATATGAAGTTTCGAGCCAATTGGATAGAGGGAACCATGTGATCTTTCATTTTGGACCAGTTTCTGGCCTCTTTAAACGTGAACGGCTTGATTTCCTCGGGTCCCAGGCATGTAAATTCTTCAATATTGGTCCTCTGAGGTTCATCCCGTGCTCTGGTAATTCCGGAGAGTAAAATCCATGCTTTTAACATCATTTTTCAATACACGCTCCTGATTTCATCCTGTAATAAAAACACAATTAAAATATGGAATTAAGCATTATCATGTACATAAAAGCAGGTAATAGTCGGGGTCTGATATGCAATATTCGACCCTCATCACAACCTTACCTAATCAGTATTTTCTTAGTCTTGAGCAAAAATTGTGAAATTTTTTTTAAAAAAAAATTTTCTGGAATTTCTGTTGACTTTGAAGTGATTTTGAAGGATAGTTGTGAGTTTGACATTACAAGATACAGAATGTGAGTAATTTATGACTCTTGGATTCAGTTGTCTAGTAGATTTCACACTTAAGTTTGAATTGTTAATCCATGATTAGAAGTTGTAAACATTGATTGAGCCAGGATTGTACATGTCAGATCTCACTTACACATTAAGTTTTCAGTTCGATATTAAATATCACTAAGCATGAAAGGAACCAACCTGAAAAACAAAATTTCTAGCATCAGTTTATAAAAAAGTATTGAATGAGTAAGTCGCATAATCGTCATCATAGGTTTGCTCCCTATAGATGAAGATTCGATTCCCCAAAGTTGACATGAGAAAAGAGTTAGGCGACAAGTTTTCACCATAGGTTTGCTCCCTATAGGTGAGGATTTGATTCTCCTCCTTGGTGCTACTACTATAAAGGAAATCAAAGGCTGATGATCTAAAAGGCAAGTGTTGGTTTCGGTTGGTTGGTTGTCATGCTTAGTTACTAATGATATCATGAAATTGACAATTGGATCTTTTAATGATTGTAAGCCGAGATTACACTATACACTCATGGAGCTCAATGTTTAAAATTGTTTTAATTAATGGATCAATATTTTGAACTTGATTATGAAGTTTATTGTAAGCTTGATTTCAGGAGAAAAATCTTCTCACCATTCATGAATCGTGGAATTTTCACATCTCAATTATCTGTTCACCCGTCACTTGAGTTTACAGGAATTGTCTTTTATTTCTGCAATTATTTTTCACAATTTTTGCTCAAGACTAAGAAAATACTGATTAGGTAACCTAATCTCCCACCCCCAACCTAAAATCTACATTGTCCTCAATGTAAAAGAAATAAGCATGCAATGCACATAAGACAACGAAAAGAAAAGAGGAGTGAGGGAAAGATAGTACCTGGATGGAGAAACAAGAAGCTTGCTCAAAAATAGCAACATAGAAGCGAGTCAGCACAAGAGAGAAATCAAGAAATAAAAGATCCTACCTATACCACTTTCGCAGTGCTCTCGATTGCATTTAGCATATGCAACAAGCCTTTAAACCCCTAGGTTACCCCTAGTGGACGAGTTGTAGTCTCGTGAGGGTTTGCAGTAATGTTACCCACAAACATTGAACTAACTAACAAGAAAAAAGAAATCAAATGAAATGCTGGGTTGCCTCCCAGGAGCGCTAAGTTTAACGTCTTCAGCCAGACAGAAACGGACCATGAATTCATTAATCTTTAAGACCAAGGTCCGCCAAAGAACTTACCTCAACACGTGGTTAACCAATCCCAGACAAGTGATGCGAGTGCCCATAAACTGTGCTATCTGAAATGAGGTAATTGACACTATCATCAAACAATTTAAGGACTTCCGCGCGAACAACTTCTTCCATGTTAAGATCATGCTTCCTTTGTATTTTACGTGACATTTCCATAGCATGATCCTCACATACAGTGGGGCACACTCCTTGTATTTTTGCTATCTTCCGTTCAATTGCCGCCTTATATGTTCGAAGAACATTAAGCAATCTGTTCTCTTTTGCCTTCTCAGAGTTAGAAACTGTGCTGTCAGGAAGAGTCTCAGAGGGATGAAGAGGTTCCACTTTCGCTCTCCATTTTTCAGTCTCCAATATAGAGTAGAGTCGAGCAAGTGCATTGACTTCGTGGATGGGACTATCGATGTCAAAATCCATGCCCGATTGTGCTAAGCATGTCTCAAGAGGATCTTCAAAAGATGTACGGAAGGAGTCCTGCACAAGGCTCTCGATCATGTCCACTTCAAAATGTCGTCCAAATCCGCGGGTTGTTGTCCTGCATTAAAAACATTAAGTTTAATATTCATGTTACCAAATGACAACTTCATAACTCCATTTCGGCAATTTATAATAGCATTAGATGTTGCCAAAAATGGACGACCCAAGATGACTGGGATCTGACTATGAGGATTCTGGACGGTGAGTATCTATAACTATGAAATCCACTGGAAAATAGAATTTATCAACCTGGATTAGCACATCTTCAATAATACCCCGGGGAACCTTGACAGATCTATCAGCCAGTTGTAATGTTACCTTAGTCGGTTTCAACTCACCAAGTCCTAGCTGCTCATAAACCGAATAAGGTAACAAATTAACACTCGCCCCTAAATCGAGTAATGCCTTCCCAATCTTATGATCTCCTATGCCGCAAGAAATGGTGGGAGCTCCTGGATCCCTAAATTTAGGAGGAGTGTTATGTTGAATCATGGAGCCGAGTCCGCTCTCTGCCAGGAAGACTTTCTTATGAACATTATGCTTACGCTTTTGAGTGCATAAATCTTTAAGAAACTTAGCGTAAGGAGGGACTTGCTTGATGGCATCAAGTAATGGAATGTTGACTTGCACTTTTTTAAACACATCCAGGATTTCATCAAAGTTATTTCTTTTCTTCATTGGTGCCAGACGTTGAGGAAATGGTGCTTTGGGCACGTATGGTGGCACATTAGTGGTTCCTGGAGAGTCAGAGAGCTTTTGAATTTTGGATGCATTGGTGTGTCTCTCTGCTTCATCTTGATCTTCCGCTTTAGAATCTGATTCATCCCTAGGTATCTCTATTCATTATCAATCTGTTTGCACCTAAGGGTAGTGATCGATTTGGCTTGCTCATGATATTGTCCTTGGTTAGAATTAGAGCCAATCTCATACTGTCCCTTTGGATTAGCCACAGGTTGACTAGGGAACTTGCCTTTCTCTCTCTCACTCAATGTGGCAGCTAGTTGACCCATTTGTACTTCCAAATTGGCAATGGATTGGCATTTGCATGTAAGCTTTCTTTGGTTGGCTAGTAAGGTTTGTTGGGTGTCTTTTTGGAATTGGAGAGAACTCGCATAAAAAGATTGAGTGTATCCTCAAGAGATGGTTTCCTTGATTGTGTAGGCAGTTGTTGATATTGCGGAAACTGTTGAAATTGTTGACTGCCAACTTGGGAGTGCGGTTGCATGGGAGGATTTCCAGATGGTCCTCCTTGTTGTGGTCCTTTTGCCCAAGAGAAATTTGGATGCCTAGCCCAACCCGGGTTGTAAGTTTCTGCGTAAGGATTATTCCCATGTCTTTGAAAAGTGTTCATTGCATGTACTTGTTCGAAAAGAAGTTCTGGGGATGCTTTGCACCGATGGACAAGACCGCATAGGATGGGCGGGACTAGAACATATGGCACATGCCTCGACTTGAGTCATTTGTGGAGGTCCATTATTTAATACCAGAGCATCAACTTTCTTTGTCAGGTTATCAAGCTTGGCGCACAGATCTGGCATGACTCCTATTTCATATATACCACCTCTCTTCTGTGGTTGGGGACTTCTGTCACCTCTATTTGAATAGTCCCATTGCTGGGAATTTTCACACAAGGTTTCAAAGAAGTTCCATGCTTCGGTATCGCTTTTGGTCATGAAGGACCCTCCACTGGTGGCATCAACCATGCGACGGTTCTGGGGTGTCAAACCGTCATAAAAGTATTGCACTTGTTGCCACTTCTCAAAACCGTGGTGTGGACATTTAAGAAGTAAGTCCTTCCATCTTTCCCAACATTCATGAAAGTGCTCTCCCTCTTTTTGTGTGAAATTAGTGATTTCTCTACGGAGAGCATTAGTTTTGTGAACAGGGAAGAACTTGTTTAAGAACTTTCTAGACAATTGGTCCCATGTAGTGATAGACCCAACTTCTAGAGAATTCAACCATGCCTTCGCCTTATCCTTCAATGAAAAAGGAAACAGGCGTAGGCGGATCGAATCGTCTGAGAAGTTTTGGAATTTAAAGGTGGAGCAAATGTCTGGAATTCTTTCACATGATGATATGGGTCCTCCTTGTCCAACCCATAAAGGAAGGCAACAACCGTATGACCCAGTCTTGAGTTCAAAGTGTCTTTGCCGTGGTGGTGGGCAACACTATGCATGAAGGCGCATTTAATTGACAGAGCCGAATAATCTCTAAGAGTTTTAGTTCCATTCTCTTACTGCCATTTCAACTGGGATGTCTTTCAATCTTCTATGGAATGTTCTTTCTATTTCAGGATCAAAAGGTGCTAGTTCTTTATCTAGAGATCTACGTCCTAGCATAAACTAAGTAACAACCTAAGAGAAAGAAAACTAGAACTAGAAATTATGCTATTAAAAAAAAAAAACAAGTTAAAACTATGTGAATAAGAATGGGAAGAAAGAACCAGGAAAAGGAGATGATTGATGGCAGAAGATTTAAGAAGCTCCTCCTTCACTTAGTAGCTTCCTTCCTCAATTCCTGTAAATAAAAATAAAAACAAATCAAGTTTCCTAAAATAATGATAGAAAAATCCTAAGCAACGGTTAATTTCTAAAAAAGAAAGTTTCTAAAACTAGAAAATAGAAAGTTACCAAATCCAAAGTTAGAAAGTAGAAAATTCCTAAAAATTGAAAACTTAAATCTCAAAATAGAAAGTAGAGAGGACTGGAGAATTTAGAAAGATGTTACCAATTGGAGATCTATGTTAGAATCTGTAACAGAAAACAAAACAAGTTAGTTTCTAAAATAGAAAATCTAAAATTAGAAATTTTCTAAAGAACAAAAAGTCAATTTCTAAAAAGGAAGGAAATCTTAGAATTGGAAAGTTACTAAAAATAAAAAGCTAAGTTAGTTTCTAAAAGGGAAAAATTTTCTAAAACTAGAAAATAGAAAGTTACTTAAAAGAAGAATCTAAATCTAAAATTAGAAACTAAAAATTTCTAAAAAATAAAATCTTAATTCTAAAAATAGAAATTAGAAAAAGTAAGAAACTTAGAAGGGATTACCAATTTAGAAGTTTATTTCAGACCCTACAAAACAGAAATAGGTTAGTTCTAAAATAAAAAAAAATTCTAAGTTAGTAAAATCCTAAGCTATGAATTATGATAAGAGAGAATCTTAAATTCAATTTGGATCAGAAATGATCCCAAGAATGGCCTTAAAACTTGTTCACTCCCAAGTATAGGGTTGTGATGTAGTAATAACTCTCAGTAAGATCGAGGTCGAATCCCACGAGGATGATCGTCACAATTCAAATCTGTGATCCTCCTTAACTAATTCAAAAATAATGGAGCAAATTACTAACACAAATTTATGGAAAATAACTATTGAGGATAGGGAAGAAAATTCAATAAGAGAAAGAGCACTAGGACTTTCGAATCCACCCCTAATTATCCCAACCCTTGTTTTGTCTTGTTAATTCACTTTAATATAGATTGATCTAACTTATCTAGAGAAAGCACAATCTGTGTCCTTAATCGGGCATACAGATTGTCTAATTCCTTCAAGCAATGCCATGAATAACATATCCCATGTCCAAATCGAGCATATGGAATATGCGGTTCATTAAAGCACCCTGTTTCTTCCTCTACAGAACCTGTTCATGATCGATACAAGCACCTAGAATAAGCATCCAGACCACATCCATCCATAGACTCGATCAAGTTCATAGATGGAGAAGTATAGAATTTAAAGCAATCAAGCACGCTAAGGAAAGAAACAAACCAATCTAATTAAAATAAAATCAACATAGAAAAAGAAGTGTTCAAATTAGGGTTTCATCTCAGATAGCTGAGAGATTAGTTACCCATAAAATTCATCAAACAGATGGACAAATAAAAATTCATAAAAAACATCAAACCAATTTCTCTCTTTCTTCTTTCTTCTCTTTCTTCTCTCCTTTCTTGTAGATCTGGAAATCCTTCAATTTCTGAATGCCCTTCCTCATGTTTTGCAACTCTTTTTATAGGCCGATGGAGTGGTGGAGTGGTGAAATTCGGATTTGGGAAGCATGCCTTGCACGCGCAAAGAAAATTCCTTTTCGCACCAAGTTCGGGACCTCAAAACACCATACTTTCCTCGTTCAAATTCCAACAAACACCGTCCCTTAGAACTTTCTTGGGTCCTCTACATGATGACGGTTCAGACCGCCATATGATCAAAGATGGTGGCCCACAACCGCCTGGAAAACCGGATTTCCAAATTTGTGCAAAACTTTCGCACCCTTTCGCTGTCGTGATCGGTGTGGCCCACAGAAGTATTTTCTAGAAAATCCACCCCGTCCATTGGATTCAGGACGAAATTTCAGTCAAGAATAGGTAGTTTTGAACGTCCAATGATACGGCCCAGGGAAGAAAACACAAAAAGATCAGTTTTGGACGTTGCAGAGCAGCCCTTTTGTGGCCTCTGTACCGCACACGTGTGTACGCATGGGTATAAAATATTACCATGGTTTTGAAGTCATCGAGCCCATCTTCAAGATGGACGGTTCGGATCATCCGTACGGGACATCGGTGGGGCCCACTACCGTCCGTAAAACGGACCGGCGGCCGTTCGCTGCTGCCGTAAACGGCATCTGCCGTTTTCGTATTTGGAAGGCGCGGTCAGCGCTGCTGACCGCCTGCCTCGGTTTGGTGCAGCTCGGGTGGGCGTGCACTGTATGCACGTCCACCCTCATGTGGGCTCCTCTGTGATGTTAGTGCAAAATCTGCTCCGTCCATCCGTTTCCTCAGATTATTTTAGGCGTTGAGTCCGAAATTGAGGCATGTCCAGGTATCCGGTGGGCCAGGGATCAACGGTTTGTGGGCTGTTTTGCCAGTTGGGGCACTTCTATAGTGATCCAAGGGATGAAATTTTATATGTACGGTTAATTTGTGGCCCTTAGAAAATATATGAAGTTTCGAGCCAATTGGATGGAGGGAACCATGTGATCTTTCATTTTGGACCAGTTTCTGGCCTCTTTAAACGTGAACGGCTTGATTTCCTCGGGTCCCAGGCATGTAAATTCTTCAGTATTGGTCCTCTGAGGTTCATCCCGTGCTCTGGTAATTCCGGAGAGTAAAATCCATGCTTTTAACATCATTTTTCAATACACGCTCCTGATTTCATCCTGTAATAAAAACACAATTAAAATATGGAATTAAGCATTATCATGTACGTAAAAGCAGGTAATAGTCGGGGTCTGATATGCAATATTCGACCCTCATCACACCGTGATGCCGTTCAAAGATCCACACCGTCCACCAGATGCACGAGCCCAGGGTAGGCCCACACGGCCCAAAATCAGCCGTTCACGTAACTCAGGTGGGCCATACCATTGGAAAACATAAGTATACATGCAAAAACATGTAAAAACACTTGGTGGGCCCCACCTGAGTTTTGGATACCACCTGAAACTTGGTCTAAAATTAAATTCAAGTGAGACACACATGATGGACGGTGTTGATCATCAAAACACGTCTCGAAAGGTCCCCACAAATGGTTTTGAATATTTCAATGGTGCACGGCCCCTCTCAACTTCTGTACGTGGTGTGCCCCACAATAGTCACGGATTGACTTGATTTTCAGCCGTGTGGCCCCCTCTGGAATGGTGCATTTGACTGAGGGAGTAGATTTTCGAACGACATCACGGTGGGTCCCACTTCAGCTCGACCTCACGTACGATCGCTTTACGCTCGAGCGCATAGTACCTTTTCCATATATATATATATATATATATATATATATATATATATATATGCATGGGAAAGGTACAATTTGCTAGAGCTGATTTTAACGCCCCATCAGGTCGAGTTGTGTGGGCCCCACCGTGATGTGTTTTGAACATCTACCCCATTAGTCAGATGTATCATTCCATCGTGGGCCTAGGTCTCAAAAATCAAGTCAATCCGTGACTTGCGTGGGCCACACCACATACAGAAGTGCAGAGGGGCCGTGCACCATTAAAACATTCATAACCACTTTTGAGGGCGCTCTGAGATGTGGTTTGCAAATCCAGCCCATCCATTATGTGTGTCTTACTTGAATGAGGGTTCAGACCAAGTTTCAGGGGCATGAAAAACTCAGGTGGGCCTCACAAAGTGTTTTTATATGTTTTAACGGTGTCTTCACATAATTTTAGATGGTATGACCCACCTGAGTTCCGTATACGGCTGATTTTTGGAATATCCCATAATTTAAAGGGGAGCCATCAAATGCACGGTGTTGATGGTCAAAATGCATCACGGTGGAGCCCACATAGCTCAATGTACCTTTTCCATATATATATATATATATATATATATATATATATATATGTGGTTGTACCGTTCAATCACCACTGTTTCCTATGATATGGTCTACTTGAGATTTAGATCTAATTAATTTTTTGTTTCATACAATAAAATGATCAACAAAACCTTATAGACGAAATGGATACAGGAGAAATACATCAAGGTGGCCCCTATAGTAAGGGCCGTACCGTCTTAGGTGAGGCGGGGCCGCACCTAATTCCATTCCCCCGTCACGGAAAGTTAGTAATGGGAAAGTGACTTTTTTCTAGAGTTTGTCAGCTGCTTTTTTATGAAAATATTCTTGAACGGTTAGGGTAAGCAGCCGTAGGATAAGGGGTATTTTGATTTTTTTGGATTCATACCTATAGGTCTAGTTTGCAAATTAAGGTTTCGTTGCAGCGAGTAAACCTGCTGGCTGAAACATAAGGTCTATACCCCTCAAGAACCCCCGTCAAACCTCGTCCTGCCCCGTTGCTTTGCGCGAACATTGCAATGCGAAACCTCGGGACACCAACACTTGACTCATCCAGACCGTTTATTCGATGTATCTGGCTCACATTACAAAGATCCAGACCGTTTATAGTATTTATCTCACCTTTTATTTTATTAAAAAAGAAAAAAAATGAAAACTTTCATCAATATTATATAATCCTCTTATAAATTTGCTCTTTTGCTTTGAAAATTGACAGTCTATTATAAGTGCTGATGAATCCAATTCAGGGAATTTTTTTGGAATCTACCATTAACAGTAGGAAATATTAAATGGACGGTTCAGATCATTTAAAAAAATCCAACGTAAATGGATAAAGTCCCGACGTATTATATATTGTAATAAGTGGGAATGTATTCAAGAAAACGTCCTTTCCAAAACCTATTTCGGTTGGAAAAAACAATGATCAGATACAGCGGCTGTATTGTAAGTTATAATACAGCTATTTTTTTCCCACCAATAGAACATCTATGTAAATATAAAGTCCATGGAGAAGGTGGGCCACACCATGATTATCACTTCATAATAAAATGAGAGTATCAAAATCATTGAGTGGGAAACACCAGTACATTGAGACATACCATTGGTTGTCCATTGATTCAGACGATGTATCCTAAACAATAAATTAATCAACCTGATTTTCATAAAAATCACTATCATTGTGTGGCCCACTCTTTTAATGGATCGGATATTATATATAAGGTCATTTTAATGGGAAAAAAGCGCTGTTCATAAGTTTTGGTACAGCTGCTGTATGTAATGATTCCACTTTACAAAATTCTCCCACAAAACCCCTTTCGGCTTTGCATTTTCTTCTGCAAAACCTCTGTTCGTTTCTCTGCTTCTCCTTGAAAATACCCTACGATTTTATCAAATTTTCCAAAATGCCATTCTACTCGGTTCTCTTCGACGCAATCACAGCATACACGGGCCTCTCCCCGACCGCGTTCTTCACCATCCTCGCCCTCATGATCGGGGCCTACCGCATCGTGTGCGGGTTCTTCGTGGGGCCCGACGAGCTCGCGACGGACGGTAAGCGGTCCGTCGCGGCGGTGGGAGAGGTGGAGCCGTGGATCACACCATCCGAACCCGTCCAGATGGGAGATGTCACGGAGGAGGAGCTGAGAGCTTTCAACGGCTCGGATCCCAAGAAGCCTTTGTTGATGTCTATCAAGGGACAGATCTACGACGTCTCCATGTCGAGGTATTGGTTTTTTTTTTTAATTTTTTTGTAATTTTATTTCGATTCGAGGGTTTATATTGTTGGAAGCTTATTAATATTAGAGTTCGTTTTGCGTCCGTCGCGACGCACCGTCCAGCGTGTGTCGCTGCCTGCCGAGAGGCCCACGTCTGAGATTTTCCGATGATTTGAACCGTTCATATTTCTTTTAGTAGCGTAGATAAGATGTGGTCCCATAGTCAAGCTTCAGTTATAATACTAACGTTTGATTTTTAGAGTTGAATATGGGCCGTTGAAAATTTTCATTTCATTGTTCTAAATTTATCTACAGATATTGATGGTCATAATCATCTGTTGAGTGTAATTTTCCTGTGGTGGATTGGTTGCATGACATGGACGGTCCCGATTATCGGACCATACAGCATGTGGGTCCCAGTGGGCTGCGAACCACATTGGATTGTGAGTTGTGGCGGAGGCAAAACAAAACTCATGAATGTTGTTATTATATGTAGAATGTCTTGTGTGCCAAGCGTGTCATGTGTGTGGGGCCATCCTAGCTATGTAGGAGGGTCCCACCATGAGGATCATGGTGGTCCACTTATCAGGTGGGCCATGTTTTTGAACGGAACTGGTAACTTTACGAGGTAGAGATGGTCTCTTTGGAGTCGCCGCTAGTCAATTAATGGTGTATTTCAAGGATGGCTAGAATCCTTGTTAAGAGAATTATATATTCCCAAAATGTCAAGGGGTGTAATCTAGGGGTGTCAATGGGCTGGGTTAGGGCTGGGCCAAGATCTGTCGAAGCCCGCACATCCCAAAGAGAGAGAGAGAGAGAGAGAGAGAGAGAGAGAGATAGAGAGAGAGAGAGAGAGAGAGAGAGAGAGAGAGAGAGAGAGAGCGAGAGAGGCCACGTTGACGGGCTTTTGGACATCTAATCTAAGCCTAGACCAATTTCAAAACAAACTTGAATTTTAAGCTCAAGCTTGGCCCCGGGTCTGATTATCCAGCCCGAGGTGGGCTAGGCCTGGAAGCCCAATGAGCCAACTTGGCCCATTGACACTCTATGTAAATCTCTCCACCTTTGGTGAGTTGACTCTAATATGGCCTTTGTTAGAGTGTGAAGTCCTCATTTATGGAGAAGGGGTTAGGGGCAATTGTAATTACCATTATGATATGGGTGGATGTTATGGCCATTTAAAAAAAACTGTATTTACAAGCCAATTTTTTCCATAAGTGACGTAACAAGTGACGGTTCCCTCCATTACCATTACATAATGGTTGTAGCTGCTGTTACTTAACTATTTTGAAAACCTTGCCTCCACCCCCATGTGATGTGTGATATCTATTTAGGAGAATTGAAGATTTGGAATTGGAGTTAATTTAAAATGGTAAATTTGGCTTAAAAGAATATTCAATCATTTGATTGTCGTCCTTTGAGGTTGGGTTGGGTTGGGATTTTTGGAGAAGATTTGGGTTGGGTTGTGGTCGCTTGGCCGTTTTTAACGGAGAAGAGTCGTTCGACTCTCTCTCTCTCTCTCAAGTTAGGGAGCGAATTAGCTATTACACATGTAACAACTTAGTGGGTGTTACCCAATCCTGGTGCAACTCAGCTACACCAAAGATGGTGCGACCCTTATTTTTGGGTCCACCTTGATGTATGTATTGCATATCCATTCCATCCATCCATTTGGAGAGATCATTTTATGTCATGAGACAAAGCATGAGTCATATCCAAAGCTCAAGTAGACCTCACCACAGAAAACAGTGGGGATTGAACACCTACCATTAAAAACTTCGTGGGAGCCACAAAAGTTTTCGATCAAGCTGATGTTTATGTTTTCCCTTCATCTATATCTGTCTAAATTTATGAACAAGTTGGATTTCAAATAAACATCATGGTACCCTCCCTAGAAATGGTTTCAAGTTTCAAGGATGGTCATCACTGCTCCCACTGTTTTCTGTAGTGGGGTCCACTTGAGTTTTGGATCGGCGTCATTCTTTGGCTCATGCTCTAAAATGATTTCTCTAGATTTTGTATCTAATAATTCCACTTTGTGGAAGGAAAGGGGTTTGGTGGGAGAATTTTGGAAAGTGAAATTATTAAATACAACATCTGGAGAGATCATCTTAGGGTATGAGCCAAAGAATGAGGCTGATCCAAAGCTCAAGTGAACCCCACCACAAAAAAATAGTGGGGACAATAATGCCTACTGTTGAAACTTGAAACCATTTTTGGGGTCCAACCATGATGTTTATTTGAGATCCAACCTGTTCATAAGTTCAAATAGATATGGACGAAGGGAAAACACAAATATCAACTTGATCGAAAACTTTTGTGGCCCCCACGAAGCTTTTAGGGGTCCTTTGGATTGTGGTAAATGGTTTGAGTTGTAAATGATTTACTAGTAAATGGTTTAAGACAATCATTTACTAGTAAATGATTTACAGCCTGTCTTTTTGGCATTAACTTGTAAATGATTTACTAGTAAATCATTTACCGTGTTTGGATAGCTTGTAAATGGTTTATATCCTGTAATTGTGTATTCACTCCTAAGATAGTTTAGTGAAGTAATTCATTAAAAAACATTCAAATGCCATATAAGAGTGAATTTTAAAGTGGATCATTAGGTTAAGCCTGTCTCACTAAAGCTTAGGGTTGGTCTTCACATTAAACCAAGCAGTATGAGAGCCATAAAAGTGAGCCCACAAATTCAAATGCTCTTTTATAAGGCTAGTAGCAAGATCTGATGTCGTTGGCGGAGGGAAGGAGGGAGAGATTGTGAGATTAGAGAGAGAGAGAGAGAGAGAGAGAGAGAGAGAGAGAGAGAGAGAGAGAGAGAGAGAGAGAGAGAACTAACCACTTGCTCTAAAAGCTCTAACTCATAAAGCGTGGTGAATCAATCCCTTTATCCCATAGCCCAGGTTAGGCCCTTGGCCGAACCCCTCTCGGGGGCCCCATATGAGACCCGCCTCACATGGGCTACCTACCCTGAGTGTGACCCCACTTCACACAGGTCATCCTACTAGAGCCCGATGTGATAGTGTGACCCCACTTCACACAGGTCATCCCACTAGAGCCCGATGTGATAATGCTCCTGCATTAGAGAGAGAGAGAGAGAGAGAGAGAGAGAGAGAGAGAGAGAGAGAGGTGCATATCTCCCAGGATTCAGAAAAAGAGTCGTAGGAGGATTCTTGCTGGTAAATCATTTGCTAGCAAATGAAATCCCAGCTTTTTGCTAGCAAATGAAATTGGGGAAAAGGTGGTAAATCATTTACATCTAGTAAATGATTTACAAGCATTTTAGGGCATCCAAAACCAAGTTGTAAATGATTTACAACTTGCCTCATTTATAGAGCTGTACACGAGTTGAACCGACTCGAGCTTGGCACAGCTCGACTCGGCTTGGCCAACCCCAGCTCAAACTTGGCTTACCTTGATCCTCGAGCCCAATTGTCCAACTTGGCCTAGTTTGGTCATCAGCTCGGGCCAACTCAAGCTTTTGAGCCGAGTTCAAGTTTGTGCTTTTGACCCGGCAAGGAGAGAGAGAGAGAGAGAGAGAGAGAGAGAGAGAGAGAGAGAGAGAGAGAGAGAGGAGAGAGAGGGCTGGGTTCGGTGTTCGCTAGGATCGGAGGGATTGGTCGAAACTTCAGACAGAGCGAGGGAGATATAAATGGGTGGGGTGGTGGGTTAGGGTCTGACCTCCGTAGGGTGCTGGAGAGAGGAGAAAGCGGGGTGGGTTTTGGACAGGCACTGGATAGAGAGGAGAAAGGGGGAGGGGGTTGTTTTTTGAAATTAGGGTTATATACGACCGACCGGGTATTTATACCCAGTCAAACAAGTTGAACGAGTCGGATTTGAGCCAAGGACCAAGTTGAGTTGAACTCGGTCTGGCTCGGACTCGGCTCAAACTTTTTCGAGCTCCCAAAAATTAGCTTGACGTGCCCCAAATCCAATTTCAAGCAGAGTCGAGTCGAGCTTTATCGAACCAAGTCGAGCGAGTTAATCGAGTTGACTCGGTTTGTGTACAACTCTACTCATTTACCACCATCCAAATGACCACTTAATGGTAGGCATTCAATCCCCACTATTTTCTATGGTGGGGTCCACTTGAGCTTTGGATACGACTTATTCTTTGTCTCATGACCTAAAATGATCTCTCCAAATGGATGGACAGAATGGATATACAATACATACATCAAGGTGGGCCCCACCGTAAGGGCCGCACCATCTTTGGTGTGGTCAAGTCGTACCGAATCCACTCTCCCTTAAGTTAAGGGGTGCAAATTAGATGTTACCTAGGTAATAGCTTAGTGGGTGTTACCCTTACTGTAGGGCCCACCTTGATAATATGTTATATATCCACTCCGTCCATTTGTTCTTCTAGCTCATTTTAGGACGTGGTCCCAAACATTAAGCACATCCAAATCTCAGGTGGACCACACCACATGAAACAGTGATGATTGAACGCTCACTATTAAAAACTTTCCAATGCCTAATGTAAGAAGATTCGTAATGTTTATTTATCGTCCAACTCGTTGATAAGGTCAACCATAACTAGATGAAGGGAAAATACAAAGATTAGTTTGACCTAAAACTTTTGTTGCCTACAAAATGCTTTTAATGGTCGTTCATCACTTTTTCTAGTGGTATGGTCCACCCGAGATTTGGATCTGCGTAAGTTTTGGCATACCGTCCTTAAATGATATGAAAAAATGGATGGGTGGTGTGGATATGAAACACATTCATCAAGATGGGCCCCACACGGTAAGGGTAACATGCACTAAGCTGTTACCCGCATAATAGCTAATCCGCTTCCTACCGAGAGAGAGAGAGAGAGAGAGAGAGAGAGAGAGAGAGAGAGACGAAATACTCTTTTCTGTTAAAGACAACCGCACGACCACAACCCAACCCAAATCTTCGCTGGAAATCCGAACACAAAATCCCCAAAAATCTCTCACAAAATTCCTTTTTTGGCAAATCCCAACCCAAATCCCCATAATCCTCCATGGAAATTTGGTTTCCTTCTAAAACAATTATCTTCGAAGAAAAACAAGGGGGTTTTGGGGTTTTTCTTACATGATCCGGTGATATCGGCCGTGGCCCACCAAATCCAGTCGAAAGCCACTGCCTCAGACAGATCACAAATGTTTGTGTGCATGGAATTTTTGGATAGGAAGAGATGTTGCATGATGTTGCCGTGCGCCTATTTTATCGACATCACGGGGTAGTTGGCTACAGTGATTCGTGGTAGGTGGCTACAGTCCTGCGCGATATTGTCAATATTGATGATATCATGTATCAAATCAAGTGAAAATCTGCAATATCAGGCATTATTGTGTGATGTGTCGTCAATATCTCACGATATTTTGTGATATCGTGCGATATATTGCACGATACACAGGAGTCTTGGCAAAATTTCAATATTTGTCGTATTTCTGGGCAGTTTGACCTGCCAATACTGCTAATATCAGCTGATAGTATTGATATTGTGAACACTGGTTATTATTACCTTCTTCTCTGAATTGTTGCAGAATTTTGTCTAAGAGTTAAAAGTGTTTTGTTCTTATAGGTCCCAGGATTTAGAATTTTCAAGGGGCCAAACTGTTATTATTACTTTCTTCTCTGAATTGTTGCAGAATTTTGTCTAAGAGTTAAAAGTGTTTTGTTCTTATAGGTTCCAGGATTTAGAATTTTCAAGGGGCCAAACTGTTTCTTGCATGAAAATCAGCATGTTTTTCTCTTGGTTTTTCGATTGGATCTTAGTGCTTGAGTTTTGGATTTTAGTGATCTATTGTTTGTTGGAAAGCTGATTAAATGGGCTAACTAATGGTTTGGGTTTGAAATTCCTAGAGGTTAGGAAGATATAGGGTCTGCGAGTTAAGGAATAAGAATACTCTCGGTGCTGCTATGGTCAACTAATTTCTGCGCACTTTCCTGTCGTTTGCAGAAGTTGGTGCTCAGAAATCGGATTCAGCCAAAATTAGGCCCATTGGAGAGCCGACTTGAAAGTCTTCCAAAATTGATGTCTAGATCAAGGAAATCGGGCATGGATTAATATCAAGTAGAGTTGGCTATGATTTTAAGGCATTCTCTTCTTGGTTGGTTAGGGTGACCAAATCCATTTTTCGATGGACAGCTGGTTTTGTGAGATAGTGTTTTTGTGTGTTTTTTGGGTGGCTATATGTGGGAATCTTTGGGCATTCGTTATCATGGGTGTCGTTTTTCAGATTATTTTTCCTAATTTGGATAGTTGGGTTTATGTGTTTTTTGGGTGTTGTTTTTTGGATTCTTCTATGTAATGTGGGTTAGTTGAGCTTATATTTGTGTGTAGATACCATAGGGCAATAAAGATTGAAGTAAAAAAGAGTGAGTTTTGGGAGAAAGTATTCTCTTGTAGATGGAGAAAAACCTACAAAAGCAACCCTTTGATTTTTGGGTGTAAATTTGTTCATTTTTTGGGTGCTGATTTATGGAGTTTCTTGGGCATCCGCCATTGTCATTGTTGTCCCCATTATCATGACCATCTTCTTTTTCTCAAATATGAATTTTTGCTATTTCTTCTCAATTTTGGATATTTCACCATGGATTTGGACATCCATTGTCATCATTGTCATTGACATCATCATCTTCCTCTTTTTCTTCTAAAATTGTAATAATAATAATAATAATAATAATAATAATAACCGGAAAACAAGGTCCGAGTTGAGGGACACCTGGTTTCCTAACTACTAACCAGGTTCATGACTGGGCTAGGTTTGTTCTGGCGAGTCCCAAGTTCATCCACTTGGTTTACAAACTATGAGTATGGTATTTGAAATGCCTGAGAATGCATGTGATATTTCTGTATGAGAAATAGATGGAAAATTGAAGTTTACCCTCTTGCAGTAACATGGAAATGAGCTTGGTGTTGAGGAGGATAAGTGAAATTGATAGGAGAAGAGGGGTAAGTGCCTTGGGAAGGTGGAACGAATGTCTAATTCACTTCCTTTCAAATCTCTTTATTGGTTAATGTGTACTAAGGGCATGGCAAAACCCGATAGGTCAAGTTTCACTGGAGATTTGTAGGGCCCGCCATGATGTATGTGTATCATCAAACCGACCATTGGATGTGTCCCTAATTTTAGGCTCAAAACCCATTATCTGGCATGATTTATAACTCTGATGTGCCACATAAAAGGAAAATTTGGGTACATCCCTTCAATTTTACTTATCTTTTCAACCGTTTGGCTCATTTCTTTGCTACTACAAGAAGCTAAACTTTGATTTCCTTTCTATTTCTCATACATAAATATCACATGAGTTCTTAGGCATGTCAAATACCTACTTATAACTTGCAAACACAATGGGTCAACTTGGCGTGGTCATGGGCATGGTTATTGGTTCAGAAAAACCAGGTTGTCCTTAGCTTAGACCTAGTTTTCAGAGTTGACTTAGAATGCAATTGAATCAACACGATTTCATTGAGTCGGCCATGTTATAAAATTTTAGAAGAAAAAAGGAGGAAGAAGATGACGATGTTATTGACGGCAATGGACACACACATTCATGCCTCAAAATCCAGATTTGAGAAGAAGAAAATAAATTTTCTCATTTAATAACAATCTTCACTGCCATACATCATCTACAAAGATAAATGTAGAAAAAAAGCTCAGTTATCCCAAATTAAGACACATCTCTCCATTCATTTTATTTGCTTATGCTTATCTCTAATTTATTAAGATCTCGTAAGTATTAATTTGTTTTATTAAAGAACCGCCAAGTTTTTTTTTAATATCCTATTAAATCTCTCTTTAGGCTCATAACTTGAAATAGAAAACCATTAATGACTTAATATCCCTTTAAAGATACTTTCAAATTTTTACTAAATAAAGACCTAAAGGAATTAAGCTAGACCCCCATGTAGGATATGCATCTCTTAAAAATCTCAAAGTATAACTGAAAATATGGGGATTGGATGGGCCACAGGGCTAAAAAGTTGGGCTTTTAAGGCACACATCTTCATCACATGCTTCTTACGATCATTCATGCTTACATTGTGATTTTCAAGTTTATGATTTTCAAGCTTTTAATTGGGCAGACAACTGAGAATTTAGTGATTAGTTCATGATGGTTTTTGAGTTTTGGTGAATTTGTGATCTAGACTTTGGATATTCTGAAGGTATATGAACTTCTATAGTGTTTGTTGGGGGGAAATGCTTATGATGTGCAATTTTAGGCAATGCTACTAGCAGGTTCCCATGGTTTTAGGACTAGGATGAGTTTGGTACCAAACTCATCCAAGTCGATTGGGATTCAATACTACCCCATCTAGGTTGATGCCATGAGTCACTACTAACTCAACCGAGTCGCAACTTGATTTGATGCTTATGGTGTGCAATTTTAGTGATGCAGGACGATTAATGACTTGCTTTAAAAGCTCGAATTGGTAGAGCATGGTGAATTAATCCCTTTATCTCATAGCCCAGGCTCCGCATCCCATGGGTTAGGACCTCGGCCGAACCCCCCTTGTGGGCCCCACTCCACATGGGTTCCGCTTCACACGAGCCACTTACTTTACACAAGTAGGGCCTCGCCTCACACAAGCCGCCCACCCTCGAGTGTGCCCCTGTATCCCACATGCCACCCCACTCGAGTCTGGTGTGAAAATGCCCCTGCATTATTTAGGCCATGCTATTAGTAGGCTCCCATGGTTTTAAGACTTGGACGAGCTTGGTATGACTCATACGAGATAATTAGGATTTAGTATTGCCCCATCTAGGTCGATGCCACGGGTCACTCCTTGAGTCACTGCTGATTTGAGACCGAATGATTCAATTTGAGTCGTAGGGTCTTAAAAACCGTGCAATCTCCACTTGTTATGACCTACAAGGTTTGTTATTGGAATTTTTTGAAAATTTAGATTTACAATACAAGGATACAACTATGTAATCATTAGGGGTGGCAACAAGTCGGGCTGCCTGACCCGACTCGAGTCACTCGGCCTTAAAGGGCTAAGGCTTGGGCCACCAAAGTAGTCCTGAGGGCTGAGCTAGGGCTCGAAATCTAAGCTTGCTCTTTTAGCTAGGCTGGGCTAGGGCCAATGATGAATAGCCTGGCCGGCTTGACCCATTTCCTAGTGTATACTAAATAGTACCTAGGCATTGGTTATGTTGACTGTAGAGTTTGTATAGAGATGTACGCGAGTCGAGTTAGCTCGTTAGCTTGCTCGAATCGACTCGGAAAAGCTCAACTCGACTCGAATCGAAACTATGTTCGAGCCGAGTCGAGCTAGTTTTATTGAGCTCGAAACATTTCGAGTCGAGTCCGAGCTAGACCTAGCTCGACTTGACTCGACTCGGTCTTGAGCTCAAACTTGACTCGGTTCAGCTCAGATCAATTTTTTGACCGAGTATATATAATATCTACCCGGTCACTCAAAACAGTTTATTTATTTATTTAAAAAAAAACCCTAACCCTAGCACCCACTCTCGGCCGTTCGCCCAACCCTAAAAACCCTAACCCTACTCATCTCTCTCTCGCCGTTCTTCAGCGCCCGAATGGCGACCGACAACCACTCTCCTCTCCTCTCTTTCTCGCCGTTCTCCAGTGCCTGATTGGCGACTACTCTCCTTCCTCTCCTCTCTCTCCATTTTCCAGCGTATGTCTGGACGACCGACAACTGAAACGTACTCTCCTCTACTCCTCTCCTCATCTCATCACATTGCCTCCAGCCGGGGTATGGTGAGTGGCGAGCAGTGTCCGTCCGATTTGTGAACCCCACCTGACCACTGGCCTGGTGGCTATGGCCTAATCGAACGGTCAGACCCCACCCGAGCACCGGCCATGTGGCTCTGGTCTAGTCAGATGGTCGGACGCCACCCGTGACCCGACCACTAGCCTAGTGGCTGTGGCCCACTCGGACACCCGGACTGAGTCATACAGTATATTATATATATTTATAAAATAAATAAATAAATATATTATAGATTTATAAGTAATATATTAATATTAATATATATTTACAATATATATATATATTATATTTATAATATAATGTAATTGCTTATTTGATGGATGGACCATGGATGTATGGGATGGTTGGATTTATGGATGGATGTATCATGTAGTATGGGTCTATGGATGATTTGGTTTGGAGGTTGGATGGTTAGACGTAAGTGTTGATTTATAATTGCTAAGTTTTTTTTGAGTTAAATTGTATTTAATTTGTTAAATTGTGAGAATTGTGATATTGTTTTTGTTAGATAGATGTAAGTGTTAATTAGTTAAGCTATTTTTTAGTTAAATTGTTTTTGTTAAATAGATGTAAGTTTTAATTTGTTAAATTATGAGATTGTGTTTGTTGGATAGATCATAGATGAAACTGTAAGTGTTAATTTGTTAATTTATAATTGCTAAATTGTTTTTTAGTTAAATTATTTTTAATTTGTTAAATTATGAGATTGTGATTGTTGGATAAATCATAGATGAAATTGTAAGTGTTAATTTGTTAATTGCTAAGTTATTTTTTAGTTAAATTGTTTGAATTGTGGATCCATGATATTGTTTTTGTTAGATAGATGTAAACGTTAACTTGTTAATTAGTTAAGTTGTTTTTTATCTGTTATTATTAGATTGCTATTTGTGAGATTGGTTTTTGTCACGCCCCAAACTCAGTAACTGGACTTACAAGGAACCCGATAGCCGGTTCCGACCGCAACAGCCTCCGTAGTACCCCATTCTCGGCTCCTGAGGTAAGTTCCAATCCTAGGATCCTACAAGGAGGATTTCCATAATAGTATAACCATTTCC
Organism: Magnolia changhungtana; assembly: GCA_030180095.1. NCBI lineage: Eukaryota > Viridiplantae > Streptophyta > Magnoliopsida > Magnoliales > Magnoliaceae > Magnolia > Magnolia changhungtana. The sequence continues at coordinate 1,559,684 of JASAUF010000555.1, read as the reverse complement.
AATACGAGCAATCCCAAGATCACAACAAGTACATCTGAGAATAACAAAGGCTCATCACAAAATCTACTAAGAATTTGAACTTTCACAAGTACAAAGCAGGAAAAATATACATCTGATAGCAAAAGAGGTAGGGAGAAGATCTGCAACATTGGGGGTCCTCAGCTCAACTCTAATCCAAGCTCTGCCACTACGACCCCTGCCTAGGATTTCCTGCACGCATCAATCGTGCATAAGCTTATAGAAGCTTAGAGGGTGGTGAAGGTGTGTGATAAAGGTGCACTGAAGAATAGTAGGAGGTATAGGAAAGGAAACATGCTCAATGACAATATCACTAGCCTCACCAAGGCTTATCATGAATACGATGCAATGAGTATTGGGCGCCTTACCAAGGCGATGCATAAAGGGACTTATACAGCCGATGCGAATGCGATGCAAAGTGATGCCAGTGCTTATATCCAATCCACATATCAAGTACATTTCTAATCATAAGGAAATCATCGGGGTTCAGTACACCGCAGAATGACTGCCACTCTACAGACTCCACAGTCAAACGAGCATAAGAGACCTCACTACCCACCTGTGGACAACCAATCACTAACAAGGCTTGATGGCAGCGGACCCATTTCACGAGCTGGTCAGACTCAGCTTAGTAATGCCCTCTCTCACAGGCGGATAAGGCCACATCCCTACCCAACCGACTACACGACAGTGGGAGTCGCGACCTAACGGTATAAGGCCCTCGTGCGCTCATAGTTTCTACTTGGTCATGGCGTTGGGGCAGATCCTTAGTACCATGGAAGTTCTGAGAATTTCACCCATGGGCATCCTATGCACCCGATATGCTCAAATACATTTCCGGTGTCCACACATGCGGCTATCTACGTATACCCCTGTGGAGGCAAGGCCCTGATGAAACAAGGGCAGAATCATTATGAAATGCGATGCCAATGCATGAGTCATGCATACAGATCATGCACTAGCTTCAGACACTCAATGTGCACATGGGGAGAAACTCCATCCCTCTATGACCATCACACAATGCAATCAATTCACACAGATGATGCATATGGGTCATAATGATGCAAGTGCGCTACCTGTAGAATTTATTCTTCCTTCCCAAGGAGGGACAAGGTCTAAATAGATAGACAGGTACTCTAAGGAGAAGTAAAGTCCTCTAGTGGGGGCCCAATACTTTGGGGAAGCCCACAAGCTAAGAGAGAGAGCCATAAAGGTCAAAGGAAGAAACGGTTCTAATAGGGGTCCAAGGTGGGCCTTCAACCACCTATAAGGGCCCTATGGGCCTACCTTAGGACCACCAAGGAGGACATCCAATCTCAACTGGGTCCCAAAAGGTAGCCCACTAACTACACGCATGTAAGGCAAAGCCCAAGGCCTAAACATTCCGGGCCTAGTGGGCCATACACGAGGCCCAACACTAGGCAACGTGGTGGGCCTTCAAGCAAGTTTTGGGCCCAACCACAAAGGTCATGAGTCCACTCAGTATGGTGGGCCCAATGGGCAGCCCATTATTTCAACATATGGGTGATCTTTATATTTAAAACAAGTAAGTTGGTCCTCACATCCCGGCCCAAGTATGGGTTTATTTTAATGGGCAAGTAAGGGCCCAACTACTTGAGTATTTCAGCCCACAAAACCCATCACAATGGTGTATTAACTATAGGCCCAAAGGTCATGGGCCTATCAAAAATTTTCAAGACAATGGGCCTAGGAAAACCCAACAATTAACTAAGAAGACTAGCCCAATAAAAACCCAATTGGAATGGGCCTTAAATATGCACTAATTAAGCCCAAAAAATCTAATTAAAATGGGCAAGATATGTGTAATAATGTCCCCAAATTTGGTGGACCATGCTGCCCCAAAACATACATTTATGGGCAACAACCATGGGCCTATTGCTGAATTTCCAGCCCACCCACAATCTGACATTGCTGGAAATTCAAAAATTAATTAAATTATATGTTTTATTTTAGTTCCTCGTAACCCATACATGTCACAGGGGGGTCCACCAAATAAAGGGAGTGAATTTAACACATAAATCAGATGGGCCATGTTGCTAGACTAGACGTCCAGCAGCAGCCCAATGGGCTGGGCGTCCCATGGCGGGCAGCCTTATGGGCCTGGGTAATTGGCCCAAAACTCACCCAAATGGACCTAAAAAATGGAAACTACATAAGGAGGTGGCTATGTCCCACATGGACCAAGATAGGACGGAAGGTGGGATAACAAAACTCATCAAGGTGGGCCCACAAGTGGCCTGGACGGCCAGCCAAGGCTGGACGCCCCTGCCTGGGCGTCTTAGTCTGGTGGGCCACTCTAGGCCGCACCACGGTCGGTACAGGAGTCCGATGGCCCTAAAAATTTGTAGGGTGGTACTTCCATAGGTGGGCCACACCTCCACAAAATTTCGCGATTTTTGGATAACTAGAAGTATTTTAATTAATTTAGAGAAAACAGTCTGTCCAGAAAATCTGTCTGACCTAGACGTCCCAACGTGGTGGCCCGGTCCAGCCCTCGCCACGGTGTGCACAGGGGTCTGTTGGCCCTAAAAATTGGTAGGTGGATCCTACCATGGGTGGACCACACCTCCACAAGATTTCGCGATTTTTGGATACTCAGAAATATTTTAATTAAATTCGGAATTACAATCTGTTCAGAAATTCTACTAAGTGTAGAATTCTGGATAGATCATGATTGAGCACCCAATGGGGTGAGTCCTAGATGTCCAAAAATTGGGAAAATTAAATTTAAACCTTCTCTCATATATATGTAGTACAAGGTGGGGTTCACCAAAGTGGCCCACCTGATCAGAAACTATTTTATAATTTTACATTTCCTAATTACAACCTTGCTGGAATTACAGTAGAAAACTCAACAAGTACCCATATTGGCCTATCCTTTTAAGGACCCAAATGAGGTCAATTGGGGCTGGAATTTGGCATGCTTATAGGTGGGATACCCATCTTCAAAAATCATATTTCACTTGGTATACAATTCCCCACCAAAAGCCCCAAATCCTGACCTCAAGTTGGCCCAAAAATCTGTCCAGACAAATTTGGACAGCAACATGTAATTGAAAGAATTAAAATATAAATATTATTTGCCATGGGATTTAACTCCAAGAATTTGTGTGGTGGACCACCCCAGTGGGCCCCACAAATGTCTAGACCTTCCCCATCATCAAATACCCCTTGCATGTGTCCCATTTAAGTTGATTTTGGGGCTACATGTCTAAGGATGGACCGTTATGGGCGTCCAAGCTCCATGGTTGGTCTGGATTTTTGTTGGCCTACAAGGTGGGCCACACATGTAAGATCAGAATTCTATCATAAAGGAAAAATAAAGAATCGGCCACAAGAGGAGGGGCTCCACCACATTGAGGCCCTCCCCTTCATCAATCACACCATACATTCCTTCTATTCATATGTTACAACAAAGATCCACCACATGCATGTCCTAGATTCAAGATCAATGGTTGGGATGCCATCCCAACCATGATTCTAAGGTCTAGATGACCTATCAAGCCATGAAATCTAAATAATCCTCCATGATGGGGGCCCATAGAGGGAAAACCCCATGCATGGGCATGCATGCATCAAATAGGCCATTTGACCACAACTAAGGGATGATGTAGGATCTCCACCATTGATTGGTGGGTCCTACACTTCCCATAAAAAAAGAAAAAAAGAAATCTAAGAACATGAAAATAGAAATTCTAAGTCCAAGGAGTATACCTACTTTAGATTGCTCCAAACTTGGACCTCTTAGCTCCTAGTGCACCAAAGGATCCATATCAATGGGTGAGATTGGATTTAGATGGTTAGATTTAGAGGATTAGAGGGGAAATGGGGCTGGAATGGGGTGGTCGTCCCACCCCTCTTGCTTGGAGAAAATGGGAATGAGAAGGAGAGGAGAGAGTAGAGATAATGAGAGAGAGAGAGAGAGAGAGAGAGAGAGAGAGAGAGAAACCTCTTTTAAGCTAAGTAATCATTTCTCTCTTGCCTTGGTTGGAGAAGAATGATGATTGCAATAGGGAGATACAACCAAAGTTATAGGGTTAATAGGTTTCTAGGCTTGTGGGTAGTGCTTAGAGGTAAGTGGTGTAGGAATAGGGCTTAGGTTGTGTGTGTGTATTGTGTGTTGGAAATAGTGCCAAAAGATGGGACCTATCTAGAAATCCGTGCACACTATTCTTAGGTGGGCCACATGACCATGATCAAGGGTTAAAAATTAAATGCACACAACTTATGATCTACACGTCAGATGGATGCACAAGACGCGGCATCGGAACCACAACGACGATGCGAACAAGATGGCACAGGTTTCGGCTCAATCCGAGTCGGGTCTATGTGACCAGACTTAAGGATAACCTCAAATACTATCCGATGGTTGCGGGTCGCCGAAATTCGTACTAAGGGAATGACCTTGGTCCTGAAGACATGCTCCTTCCGATCAAGAATACGAATCGGCTGCTCAATGTAGGAAGCATCCTCACAGACCTCGAGTGGCTGCCAATCAATCATAGGAATAGTGTCCAACCCACATTTCCTCAGCATAGAAACATGGAATACGTCGTGGATCGCGGACAACTCTGGAGGTAAGGCAAGCCTATAGGCCACAGCGCCCACGCGCTCAGTAATCTTAAAAGGTCCAATGAATCTCGGGGCAAGCTTGCCCTTCACACCAAAGCGAACCACGCCTTTTATAGTCGACCCCTCGAGTTCCGACGTGTAGATCATAAGTTTTGTGCATTTCATTTTTGGCCCTTGATCATGGTCATGTGGCCCACCTAGGGATAGTGTGCACGGATTTTTGGGTAGGTCCCATCTCTTGACACTATTTCCAACAGACCACACACACACTACTTAAGCCTTATTCCTACACCACCTACCTCTAAACACTACGCACAAGCCTAGAAAACCTACTAACCCTATAACTTTAGTTGTATCTCCCTATTTCAATCATTATTCTTCTCTAACCAAGGCAAGAGATAAATGATTACTTAGCTTAAAAGAGGTTTCTCTCTCATTCTCTCTTCTCTCATCCTCATTCCCATTTTCTCCAAGCAAGAGGGGTGGGACGTCCACTCCATTCCAGCCCCATTTCCCCTCTAATCCTCTAAATCTAACCATCTAAATCTAATCTCACCCATTGATATGGATCCTTTGGTGCACTAGGAGCTAGGAGGTCCAAGTTTGGAATAATCTAAGGCGGGTGTACTCCTAGGACTTAGGATTTCTATTTTCATGTTCTTAGATTTTTATATTTTTATATTTTTTATTTTATGGGAAGTGTAAGACCCACCAATCAATGGTGGAGATCCTACATCATCCCATAGTTGTGGCCAAATGGCCTATTTGATGCATGCATGCCCATGCATGGGGTTTTCCCTCTATGGGCCCCCATCATGGAGGATTATTTGGATTTCATGGCATGATAGGTCATCTAGACCTTAGAATTATGGTTGGGATGCATGATAGGTCATCTAGACCTTAGAATTATGGTTGGGATGGCATCCCAACCATTGATCTTGAATCTAGGACGTGCATGTGGTGGATCTTGTTGTAACATATGAATAGAAGGAATGTATGGTGTGATTGATGAAGGGGAGGGCCTCAATGTGGCGGAGCCCCTCTTGTGGCCAATTCTTTATTTTTCCTTTACGATAGAATTCTGATCTTGCATGTGTGGCCGACCTTGTAGGCCAACAAAAATCCAGACCAACCATGGAGCTTGGACGCCTATAGCGGTCCATCCTTAGACATGTGGCCCCAAAATCCACCTAAATGGGACACATGCAAGGGGTATTTGATGACGGGGAAGGTCTGGACATTTGTGGGGCCACTGGGGTGGTCCACCACACAAATTCCTGGGGTTAAATCCAATGGCAAATTATGTTTATATTTTAATTCTTTCAATTACATGTTGCTATCCAAATCTGTCTGGACAGATTTTTGGGCCAACTTGAGGCCAGGATTTGGGGCTTTTGGTGGGGAATTGTATACCAAGTAAAATATGATTTTTGAAGATGGGTATCCCACCTATAATCATGCCAAATTCCAGCCCCAATCGACCTCATTTGGGTCTCCAAAAGGGTGGGCCAATATGGGTACTTGCTGAGTTTTCTGTTGTAATTCCAGCAAGGTTGTAATTTGAAAATGTAAAATTATAAATTAGTTTCTGATCAGGTGGGCCACTTTGGTGGATCCCACCTTGTACTACATATATGAGAGAAGGTTTAAATTTAATTTCCCCAATTTTTGGACATCCAGGGCCCACCCTATCGGGTGCTCAATCATGATCTATCCAGAATTCTGCACTTAGCAGAATTTCTAGACAGATTGTAATTCCGAATTTAATTAAAATATTTTTGAGAATCTAAAAATCGCGAAATCTTGTGGAGGTGTGGTCCACCCATGGTAGGACCCACCTACCAATTTTTGGGGCCAACGGACCCCTGTGCACACCGTGGCAAGGGCTGGACCGACCCACCACGTTGGGACGTCCAGGTTAGACAGATTTTCTGAACAGACTGTTTTCTCTAAATTGATTAAAATACTTCTAGTTATCCAAAAATCGCGAAATTTTGTGGAGGTGTGGCCCATCTATGGAAGTACCACCCTACAAATTTTTAGGACCATCGGGCCCCTGTACCGACCGTGGTGCAGCCTGGAGTGGCCCACTAGACTAGGACGCCCAGGCTGGGGCGTTCAGCCTTGGCTGGCCGTCCAGGCCACCTTGTGGGCCCACCTTGATGAGTTTTGTTGTCCCACCTTCCATCCTATCATGGTCCATGTGGGACATAGCCACCTTCCTCTGTAGTTTCCATTTTTAGGGTCCATTTGGGTGAGATTTGGGCCAATTACCTAGGAGGCCCATAAGGCTGCCCACCATGGGACGCCCAGCCCATTGGGCTGCTGCTGGACATCCAGTTCAGCAACATGGCCCATCTGATTTATGTGTTAAATCCACTCCTTTCATCTGGTGGACCCCTCTGTGATATGTATGGGTCACCAGGAACTAAAATAAACATATAATTTAATTAAAATTTGAATTTCCAGCAATGCCAGATTGTTGGTAGGCTGGAAATTCAGCAATAGGCCCATGGTTATTGCCCATAAATGGATGTTTTGGGGCAGCATGGTCCACCAAATTTGGGGACATTATTACACATATCTTGCTCATTTTAATTAGATTTTTTGGGCTTAATTAGTGCATATTTAAGGCCCATTCCAATTGGGTTTTTATTGGGCTAGTCTTCTTAGTTAATTGTTAGGTTTTCCTAGGCTCATTGTCTTGAAACTTTTTGATAGGCCCATGACCTTTGGGCCTATAGTTAATACACCATTGTGATGGGTTTCGTGGGCCGAAATACTTAAGTAGTTGGGCCCTTACTTGCCCATTAAAATAAACCCATACTTGGGCCAGGATGTGAGGAAATATAAGGATCACCCATATGTTGGAATAATGGGCTGCCCATTGGTCCCACCACACTGAGTGGACTCATGACCTTTGTGGTTGGGCCCAAAACTTGCTTGAAGGCCCACCATGTCGCCTAAGTGTTGGGCCTTGTGTATTGCCCACTAGGCCCGGAATGTTTAGGCCTTGGGCTTTGCCTTACATGCGTGTAGTTAGCGGGCTACCTTTGGGGACCCAGTTGAGGTTAGATGTCCTCCTTGGTGGCCCTAAGGTAGGCCCATAGGTCCCTTATAGGTGGTTGAAGGCCCGCCTTGGACTCTTATTAGGACCGCTTCTTCCTTTGACTGTTATGGCTCTCTCTCTTAGCTTGTGGGCTACCCCAAAGTATTGGGCTTCCACTAGAGGACTTCACTTCTCCTTAGAGTACCTGTCTATCTATTTAGACCTTGTCCCTCCTTGGGAAGGAGGAATATGTTCTACAGGTAGCGCACTTACATCATTGTGACCCATATGCATCATCTGTGTGAATTGGTTGCATTGTGTGGTGGTTATAGAGGGATGAAGTACTCCCCTTGTGCACATTGAGTGTCTGAAGCTAGTGCATGATCCGTATGCGTGACTCATGCATTGGCATCTCATTTCATAATGATTCTGCCCTTACTTCATCAAGGCCTTGCCTCCACAGGGGTATACGTGGATGGTCGTATGTGTGGACACTGGAAATATATTTGAGCATATCGGGTGCATAGGATGCCCATAGGTGAAATTTCCAAAACTTCCATAGTACTAAGGATCTGCCCCAACGCCGTGACCGAGTGTAAACTATGAGTGCACGAGGGCCTTATACCGTTAGGCCGCGACTCTCACTGTTGTGTAGTCGGTTGGGTAGAGATGTGGCCTTATCCGCCTGTGAGGGAGGGCATTACTAGGCCGAGCCTGACCAGCTCGTGAAATGGGTCCGCTGCCGTCTAGCCTCTTTGGTGATTGACTGTCCACAGGCAGGTAGTGAGGTCTCTTACGCTCGTTTGACTGTGCGGGTCTGTAGAGCGGCAGTCATTTTGCGGTGTACTGGACCCCGGTGATTTCCTTATGATTGGAAATGTACTTGATATGTGGATTGGATATGAGCACTGACATCACTTTGCATCGCATTCGCATCGGCTGTAAGCCCCTTTATGCATCGCCTTGGTAAGGCGCCCAGTACTCATTGCATCGTATTCATGATAAGCCTTGGTAAGGCTACTGATATTGTCATTGAGCATGTTTCCCTTCCTATACCTCATACTATTCTTCTGTGCACCTTTATCATACACCTTCACCACCCTCTAAGCTTCTATAAGCTTATGCACGATTGATGCGTGCAGGAGATCTTAGGTGGGCGTCGTAGCGGCAGAGCTTGGATTAGAGTTGAGCTGAGGACCTCCAGTGTTGCAGATCTTCTTCCTACCTCTTTTGCTATCAGATGTATACTTTTCCTGCTTTGTACTTGTAAAAGTTCAAATTCATAATGGATTTTGTGATGTGTGCCTTTGTTATTCTCAGATATACTTGTTGTGATCTTGGGTATGCTTGTATTGAAAATGATTATACTCTTCTGAAAATTCTCCTTGTAGGATCCCAGGATCAAAACCTGCCTCAGGAGCTGAGAATGGGGAACTACGGATGCTGTTGCGGTCAGAACCGGCTACCGGGTTCCTTGTGAGTCCGGTTATCGAGTTTGGGGCGTGACGGGAGTTAAGGATGACCGCAAACACTATTCGATGGTTGCGCTTCGCCGGAATTCGACCGGTAGGACCGCGGGACCAAGATGAACAAGATGCATACTCGCACACACATGTGAACTCGGGTCGGGTCTCACAGTTTTGTTGTACTTTTTAGGATAGATTGTAAGGAAGAAAGATAATTAGTTACCCATTTGAGAATTTTTATGTCGTTAGACATAGATATAGTCTGTTCTTGAAGACATAGAAATTCTTAAATTGTCCCATTTTTAGACAGTTCAGGGTTAGATAGATTGTAATGTCTTCATTTATTCCAATTTGAATGCATATGCCTGTTCTGGTTTCGTTTCTCCTTTCTCTCTGGATATATTTCGTGCATTTTTTCCATCGTCAAATGTCCACACTTTGTGTTGATGCTTAACATGGAAATCAAATACATGATGATCATATTCTGGAGAGATAAGAGGAGATTCTGCCAAAATTTTGGCGTAACATTTAAATTGGAAAATGAAGGCATTAGAATCTATCCAACTTTGAATGGGTGACTGATTTGGACAGTTAGGCAAGTATGCCCGTCTAGGTATAGGTAACTAAGGTATGCATTACATCCTGCAATTCTATAAAGCGGTGTAGTGAAGATTATAGCATATCAAGAACTTTGTTTTAGAGATGACTAGTGTAGAGGAAACCTCAAATACCCCCGGTGTGGGTGCGTCAGCTACATCTCTTCTCGTAAAGGGAGACACGTCTTCAACTGTAGGCAAATGAAAGAAGAGATCAACAGTACGGGATGACTTTGAAGAAGTCGCAGTTAATGGTGTGTTGAAGATCAAGTGTATTCATTGTAAGTCGCTATACAGTAAGATTTTAGAAGGATCAACAACACATTTAATCAGACATAAGCAAAACTGTTCTAAGAGATCGAGACTCCCACCTCCTGGCTAACAATTGCTGTCATTTATCCAATCAGAAGGGGATGACTCACAAGGCGTGGTATCCGCTCATAAGTTTGATAAAGAAAATCTAAAAGAGTGGTATGCTAGATTAGCGATTCTAAAAAAAAAAAACCTTTCAGAATGATAGAAAGTAAAGGGTTTAGGTCCTTCTGTCAATTTCTTAACCCTCGAGCTGAGAATGTCTCCTGTGTTACAGTGCAGAGAGAGTGCGCGAAAATGTACACAAACGAGAAGATGAAATTGAAAGAAGTTTTGGTTTCAGTATCCAGAATAAGTTTGACGTCTGATTTATGGATGACGTCCAATCAAAGAAAATGATACATTTCATTAACCGCACATTACGTAGATAAAGATTAGAAACTCTGCAAGAGAATTTTAAACTTCCGCCATCTTCCTCCTCCTTATACTGATTTGCTTATTTCAGATTGCATTTACAATTGTTTACAAGACGGACATTGAGAAGAAAATTTTAGCAATAACTTTAGACAATGCTTCAACAAATGACAGTGTGTTTACGTAACCAGTTCAAGACAACCGGAAATTTATTTTTTGATGGAAAAATATTCCAGGTCAGATGTTGTGCCCATATTCTAAATTTGACTGTACAAGAAGGGCTGAAAACAATTGATCACACTATAGAGAACATAAGTGAAAGTGTGAAATATATAAGGGGGTCGCCGTCGATACTGAGCGTATGGAATGACATCATCCAACATTTGAATGTGCTATCTAAAAAAACGTTGAAGTTAGATTTGTGTACACGTTGGAACTCGACTTATTAAATGTTAAATACGGCAATAGAATTATAGCTTGCATTTTCTGAATATGTGGTGCATGATAGAACGTATTCTTGGTTGCCGAGCACAAATGATTGGACCAAAGCAAAACAAGTTCACAACTTTCTCAAAGTTTTTTACGACTGCACGAAGATTTTTTCTGCAAATAAGTATCCAATTATGAATCTAATGTAAGTTACAATTCCATTGCCGTATCTAACATTTCATAAGTCGAGTTCCAACGTGTACACACATCTAACTTCAATGTTTTTTTAGATGGCACATTCAAACATTGGATGATGTCATTCCATACACTCAGTCTCGACGGCGTCCCCCTTATATATTTCACACTTTCTCTTATGTTCTCTACAATGTGGTCAATTATTTTCAGCCTACAATCAAATTTAGAATATGGGTACAACATCCGACCTGGAGTATTTTTTCATCAAAAAATAAATTTTCGGTTGCCTTGAACTGGTTACGTAAACATGAAATTACACTGTCATTTGTTAAAGCATTGTCTAAAGTTATTGCTGAAATTTTCCTCTCAATGCCCCAATCTTGTAAACAACCGTAGATGCAATCTGAAATAAGTAAACTAGTATGAGGAAGATGACGGAAGTTCAAAATTTTCTTGTAGAGTTTTCAATCTTTATCTATGTAATGTGCGGTTATCATTTTCTTTGATTGGATGTCGTCCATAAATCAAACGTCAAACTTATTCTGGATACCGAAGCCAAAACTTCTTTCAATTTCATCTTCTTGTTCGTGTACTCTTCATGCACTCTCTCTGCACTGTGACGTAAGAGACATTCTCAACTCGAGGGTTAATGAATTAACAGAAAGACCTAAAACTTTTACTTTATATCATCCTGAAAGGTTTTTCTTCTAGAATCACTAATCTATCATGCCACTCTTTCAACTTTTCTTTATCAAAATTATGAGCGGATACTACGCCTTATGAGTCGTCCCTTTTTGAATTGATAAATGACAACAATTGTTGGCCTGGAGGTGGGATTTTGGTCTCTTAGAACATTTTTGCATATGTCTGTTTAAATGTGTTGTTGATTCTCCTGGAATCTTTCTGTATAGCAACTTGCAATGAATACACTTGATCTTCAACACACCATTAACTGTGACTTTTTCAAAGTCATCCCGCACTATTTATCTCTTCTTTCCTTTGCTTACAGTTGAAGACCTGTCTCTCTTTACGGGAAGAGGAGATGTGGCTGACGCACCCACACTGGAGGTATTTGAGGTTTCCTCTTCACTAGTCATTTGTAAAACAAAGTTCTTGATATGTTATAATCTTTACTACACCGCTCTATAGAATTGAAGGATGTAATGCTCACCCAAGTTACCTATACCTAGACGGGCATACTTGCCTAACTATCTAAATCAGTCACCCATTCAAGGCTGGATAGATTGTAATGCCTTCATTTTCTAATTTAAATGTCACGCCAAAATTCTGGCAGGGTCTCCCCTTATCCCTCCAGAATATATTCATCCTGGATTTGATTCCCATGTCAAGCATCAACACTAAGTGTGGACATTCGACAACGGAAATAAATGTAGGAAATATATCCAAAGAGAAAAAGGAGAAACGAAACCAGAACAGGCATATGCATTCAAATTGGAATAAATGAAGACATTACAATCTATCTAACCCTGAACTATCTAAAAATGAGACAATTTGATAATTTCTTTGTCTCCAAGAACATACTGTATCTATGTCTGGCAACATAGAAATCCTCAAATGGGTAACTAATTATCTATCATTATTCCTTACAATCTATCCAAAAAAATACAACAAAACGAATCTCACAAATAGCAATATAATAATAACAGATAAAAAACAACTTAACTAATTAACAAATTAACATTTACATCTCTATCTAACAAAAACAATTTCACAGATTCACAATTTAACAAATTAAAAACAATTTATCTAAAAAAAACAACTTAGCAATTAACAAATTAATACTTACAATTTCATCTACAATTTATCCAACAAACACAATCTCATAATTTAACAAATTAAAAATAATTTAATTAAAAAACAACTTAGCAATTATAAATTAATAAATTAACACTTACAGTTTCATTTATGATTTATCCAATAATTTAACAAATTAAAACTTACATCTATTTAACAAAAACAATTTAACTAAAAAATAACTTAACTAATTAACAAATTAACACTTACATCTATCTAACCAAAACAATATCACAATTTAACAAATTAAAAACAATCTAACTCAAAAACAACTTAGCAATTATATTATATTATAAATATATAATATATATTGTAAATATATATTAATATTAAATATATATTAATATTAATATATTACTTATAAATCTATAATAGGTATATATATATATATATATATATATATATATATATATATATATATATATATATATATACACTGTTTGACTTAGTCCGGGTGTTCGAGTGGGCCACAGCCACCGGGCTAGTGTCGGGTCACGAGTGGCATCCGACTGTCCGATTGGACCAGAGCCACATGGCCAGTGCTCGGGTGGGGTCTGACTGTCCGATTGGGCCATAGCCACCAGGCCAGTGGTCGGGTGGGGTCCACTAATCGGATGGACACTGCTCGCCACACTCCGGCTGGAGGCAATGTGATGAGATGAGGAGTAGAGGAGAGTACCTTTTAGTTGCCGGTTGTCTGGATAGACGCTGGAAAATGGAGAGAGAGGAGAGGAGAGATGAGTGGGGTTAGGGTTAGGCGAACGGTCGAGAGTACGCACTGGGGTTAGGGTTTTTTCTAAAAAAAACATTTTAAAACATTTTTATGAATTTTTTTAGAAAATACATGTGTAAATAAAAAAGAAATTAAAAACCCAATTTTTCACTAAAATCAGTAAATCAATATTCTAATACTCCTAAAAAATCACAACAAGAATAAGAAAAACTAAGTTAAATTTTTTATGAAAATTTCAAAAAATACGTGCATAAAAAAAGCTCCAAATCTTCAATAAACCAATGGGTCCATAGTCCTCTAATACTCCGCAAGCATCATAATAAGAATCAGGAAAAAAACTAATTTAAAAATTTCCAAAATTTTCAAAAAATACCTACATAAATAATTTTAAAAAGAAGAAGAAGAAAACACTCCAAATCCATATCAAATCAACTAAGATCTTATCAAAATAGTTTATATTGTTGTTTCAATGGGATTCTAGATCGAAACAGAAAAAAATATTTTTTTTTCATTGATTTTTGTAAAATCGGACTCGGGAACTTCGCTTCTTCGATTTGATGGAAAAAAAAAAAACAAGTATTGATCTTCGCATCTGCTCAGGATCTGGTTAGAAATGCATTTAAAACAATCCATCTCTACAAAGAAATTAGGAGGAGAAAAACAAAATCAAAGAAAATGCAAAAAAAGAGGTGTTTTTTAGCTGTATGGATACTCTGATCTATGATCTTAGAGGGGCTTGGCTATATCCTAAACTGAGTTTGCCTACAATAACTCTGTAAATCATACCACCGGAAATCCCTATTTGAGATCGTAAATTGGACGGAGCCCACGTCATGTACTTAGTCCTATCACCAATACAAGATCAAGTGAGTGAGATGTTGATGCTTTCGCCAAGCACATCCGAGAACTTTAAGCTCAAAAGAAGAAGAAGATTGAAGAAAGCAAGAAACCACAAGTGAAGATTGGCTAAAAAAGGGTATAAAGAAGGTGATTTAGTTACAGTTTATCTTCGCAAAGAAGATTTCTAAGGGGAACTTACAACAAGCTTAAGTCTAAAAAGATCGGTCCATGCCGAATTAAGAGGAAATTGAGGGTAATGCCTATATGATCGAGAGATGACTTGATATCTTGCTAACTTTCAGTGTAGTGGATTTGTTTGAGTACAATCGCGAGGTATCTGATGTACAAGATGAGATCATTATCGATTTGGATAAACAACTCCTGAAGAAAAAGAAGCAAGAAGTTGAACGAGTATTGCATATGAAGACTACTAACACTTGGGGAGGCCAATATAACTAATATTTGGTGAGATGGAAGAACAAGCCCTATTTTGAATGCACATGGATCACAAACGACAAATTAAAAAAATTGGATCTGCAATGCTACTAATTGTATAAGTGTCCAACTCTTTGGATTCGAGCCCCAATATTGATTTGGCGTCTGGGGCCCAAGCTGGTTCACAACCAAGCTAGTAGGCTCTAAGACTGGCCTAAAGTTGGGTTGAGCAAGCTACCTGGCCCATTGTCAACCCATTGTAGCATGTTTGTCTTGATGTGGATAGTAGACCTTCTATTGATGGTGTGGATTTTTCAAATTTGACATTCACTCATCCAATGTTCCAAATTTTGGTGATATAAACAATAATAATGCCAATATTATCAGTATCGCCATGTCAGTCATATCGAAACTACTGGCAATTTAAAATATTTGAAATATCGTCGATATTTTCAATAGTATTGGCGGTATTATTGATATCAACGATATTTGAAAAGAATTCCTTGTAGAAATTCCTTAGTATCAGCGGTGCCATCAATAATATCCACGATACCAAGGAAACATTCATAAATAGGTAAAAATTGACAGAAATTTCCTTATAGAAGTTCCTTAGTGTCAGCGGTGCCATCAATAATATCCACGATAACAAGGAAACATTCACAAATAGGTAAAAATTGACAGAAAATTGGAAAATTTTCCAAAAACCCAAATTTGTTCCTTAGGTGATTTTGATTACTCTTGGTTTTTATTGAATGAAAGTTTGGGTTTGGGGAGAATCGCGACTTGAAATGAATGCAGGCATGAACTTAAAAGCGACGAAAAATCCATAGAAATTTTTTTTTATTTTTTCAAATGTTAGTATGAATTGCAATTGAAATCCATGTCTATGCATGATTTTCATGCATTGACATGTATTTGTGGCGAGAAAATTAACATTTAAGTGAAAAATGGGGGAAATTGCTTTCTACTGTTAATTAGTGTGGAAATTTTATATATCAATGAGTGTTAGCCGATCTATTGATTGGCTACAAATTTTATATATATATATATATATATATATATATATATATATTATTGATCTTTTTTTTTTGACAAAACATGTTGAGGCTACTATAAAATGGAAACTTATTTTTTGCAATATTTTGATTCCTACATGTGTAAATGCGTCATTTAACGTCTTCTGAAGTTTCATTCTAAAATTCCACTTTTTATATATATAGTTCTTTTCTATTTTCTATTTTTAAATATATTTTTTATTCCAGTGCTTCCCAATGTTTCCCTCAAACAATGATATTTTTCCTAGTACAATGATACCGAAACATGTTTCTGTATCCCCGGTTATTGATACATGTAATGATGCCGATATTCTGGATGATGCATCCACTGAAATCAATTAAATTTATTCGGCATTCAACTTAGTTGTTTTTCTCAATGTACTTTAACACACCCGCTCGCGCCCGCCTGCCCGCACGGGAAGAGCTCTTTCCTTCCAATACAACATGAAAAGAGTCCCATCTTGGGGTTCCTTGGAAATCCTATCAAGGGTAGAAACTCAGACCACAACTTATTTTTACTCTGTTCCGAAATGACGATAAGTAAAACTCTCTCTCTCTCTCTCTCTCTCTCTCTCTCTCTCTCTCTCTCTCTCTCTCTCTCTCTCTCTCGCGCGCGCGCTGTACCATCTGGGTTTTCAGATGTATGGCGTGTCCCATGCTAATCTGGATATGGAAGAGTTCTTTCCTTCCAATGCAACACCAAAAGAGGCCCATCTTCGGTTTCAGAGGATATCCTATTAAGGGTAGAAACTCAGACCACAACTTATTTTTACTCTGTTCCGGAATGACGATAAGGCAAAGGCAGCATAAGCTTAGCAAGCTAAGCTCACATGCGTTCAATAAAATTCATGTACATGCCACTTATGCGAGCCAGTATCACATACAGGTGCGAGATCCAACCCATCCATCAAGTGGGTCCAACCATTTACATTTTTCCCAAAAATAAATCTGGTCCATTCACCCAAGTTTTTCAGAGTTGTACATTTGTTCTGCAAACAGTAGGCCATCAACGTGATAGTACCGTTTTGATGGATGGATTGGATCTCAGACCTATCATGCCTTGCGGGCACATGTGTGGCGTGTACATGAGCTTTATTGCATGTGTGTGGGCTTAGCAAAGGCTCTAGAGAATAATCTGTTCCTTTCAAGTCAGAATTGAGAATGAGATGCTTCAATTGCTTTCCCCTTGTAGGATGTTTTATGGTCCTGGCGGGCCGTATGCTTTGTTCGCAGGACGTGATGCAAGCAGGGCCCTAGCCCTCATGTCATTCGACCCCAATGACCTCACAGGAAACGTCGAAGGTCTCAGTTCTGACGAGCTAGAAGTTCTCAATGACTGGGAGTTGAAATTCATGGAGAAGTACGCCAAGGTTGGGCAGCTTGTGAAGGAGAAGGGAAGAACTGAAGAGAAAACAGAAGAAAGTGTGGGACACAAGAAGGAAACAGACAGCATCAATAAGGTCGGGCAGCTTGTGAAGGAGAAGGGAAGAACTGAAGAGAAAACAGAAGAAAGTGTGGGACACAAGAAGGAAACAGACAGCATCAATAAGGTCGAGCAGCTTGTGAAGGAGAAGGGAAGAACTGAAGAGAAAACAGAAGAAAGTGTGGGACACGAGAAGGAAACAGACAGCATCAATGACGCCCCCGTAGCGGAAGTAGAGAAAATATGAATGTCAGTGATGTGTTGTTTGAAAACAAAGATCTGTACATTTCCAATCACAACCATCATGAAAGAACTTGAGGAGTGAGAGTTCTGCCGGCCGGCATTTTCCAGTAACGAATGGTTGGGATCGACGCCGGAGAGAGGGTGTCGATCTGGTAATCTCTTAATCTACTGGCCCACTATTCTATTATATCTATAATGGAGCCATTAATCTTTACTTGATCTCTACTTTTGTATCTAATGGCATTTGGGATGCTACAAATCAGTAATACTTTTATATTGCAACTAGTTTCAGGTTTGAAGAACTGAATTGATATAGTTAGTTCATTGGTTGTATGTTAATTTAACCTACAACCATATGTACAAAGGTGTGCACTCCAGTAGTAGTGGGCAGAAGTGGGACCCACACGGTGCATGAATGAAATCCAGATTGTTCATCATCAGATGCTCAGTCATGCTTGGTCTGGTCCGAAAAATCGGGACAATCCAATAGTCAGTTGGGTCATACTGTTGGGACTCGCAGAAGCAAACAGAGCAAAATCAAAGTAATCATAATCGCACAAGTAAATCCAAACGAAGAATAATCTGAATTTACGTGAAAAAACTCGTGGAAAAAAACCACAGTACAAAGCAATAATCTTAAGTAAAATAAAGTTACAAGAGATGAAATCTTATAGATTCAAAGCTCAAGAGAAAATTCCTAGCCTTTTTCTGTCTTCAAGACCCTCTTAAACCCTTCGAGCACGTCTCTCCTATGCCATAATCTCGATTACACCCATTAATAAAAGAAAAACCAGAAATAGAAACAAGTTCTACAAATTTGCACAAACTGTGCAATCCGTCAATCTGTCGATTTGTCAAGATTGTGCAAACTGTGCAATCCGTCAATCTGTCGATTCGATCGATCAAGATACTTCGATCAGTGAGGTTGAGAAGTCGACTGAAGTTTTCGACATGTCTAAAACTCTAAAATCTGTCCAAAGAGTTTTGCCAATAAATCTAAAATCTGTCCAAAGAGTTTTGCCAATAAATCCAAATATATGCGATATTTTTCGTCGACAAAAGTTTTCGACATGTCGAAAACTCCAAAATCTGTCCAAAGAGTGTTGCCAATAAATCCAAATATATGCGATATTTTTCATTCAAAAAATCTGTCCAAAGAGTTTTGCCAATAAATCCAAATATATGCGATATTTTTCGATCTGTTGACCAGTCGATGGCCCCTATTTTAGCATGGATTTGTTTTTAGGCCATCCATTATTTCGCTATGATTGTGGCCCACTTGATAGTTAAACAACATGGGTTTTTGGCCAATTGATCAATAAGGTGGGCCTTACCTGATACAAGGCTGTTCTGTATATTTGTTAGATTGGCACGTGTGGCCACCTGTAGAGGCGCATGTGGGGCTAAAAAGCGTGGTATGTATAATGTCTCATGCAATGCTTCTCTTATCCTTACTATTTTTGAAGCAATAACAGAGAATGCTTAAGAAATCATCACCTACAGTCGACTGTATGCTAACTTATCATCCAGCCCCATCTTTCTTGTAAGCGTGTCCCTTGTGTAGGACATCTGAACCGTTTAAATGGTGGACCCTCCATGAAGATCTCAATGCACAGACCAACTTGCGTTTCACGGCCATTGGAAAAACCCATGATGAAGGTGTTCTTTACCATGAGTGGTGGGGTGTTGTGGTGCAACGGCTGAGCAAAGGACCCGCATCCAATGGCTGGCGATTGAGATGGCCGTTCGATCTACTCGTGGATCAAGAGTGCTCAGATCATATAGAAATTGGACGGTGGATATGATCAGATAATGTAGTTTTGGATGGTGGGAGATCTAGGTGGGCCAGTGGGGCATGTTTGAAGTGAATAGAGAAATGCAATTTTAGAGATTCCTACTGAGGATAATGCTTATTTCTGGTTAATAAGTTCTGGAAAGAAAACTCTGTAAGCTATGACAGAAAGGTAGGTCCTAAGAGATCAAATAGATCCGAAATCAGCTCCGTAATATCCAATAAGCATACTAAATAAAAGTTTTGGTATCGGTTGGCGTTCTCCGGAGTAAATCAAGCTGCTGTTTACTGACAATATCATGCAAGAGCTATGATGAAAGGGAGATCCCTTGGAAGGCCCACATCAAATAGATTCGGAACTAGCTCAGTAATATCCAATAAACATACTGAGCAAAGGGGACCTTGCTCTTGCTCCGGTGGTAGACTCTCAAGAGTTTTAACACCTAGTCAAGGGTTCAAGTACCCATAGGTGGTGAAATTCCATTATGGCATGAGTGTATGGGGGTGTGTGTGTAAAATTATATATATATATATATAGCATACTGAACAAAAGTTCTTGACATTCTCCTTAAGTAAACCGAGCCGTTGTTCATCGACGATATCATGCAGGCTCAGCTACCGCATATATTCGGAATGCCGTAGATATAATCCTATTTGAGTTCGGACAACCCTAACTTGGGTGGGACATGTTTACCGTGATGAACGTTGATCCGTTTACTTATTTTGTATGCGTATGATGGATGGGTCACCCTAATCTGAACTCCATTGAGAGGGTGGTGGTGAATTAATTCCTTTGTACTCTTGTAGTAGTTTTGGTGGATTATTGGAAGGAGGCCATCTATCTTTAGCTTTGCATAAGTTTACAAGATTAGATCGTGTGGATGTAGATTTTCGTTGATTGGGCCAGGCATGAGACTGCTAGTATTTTTAGTGATTGGATGAGTGGCCGTGTACATGTGGATGCGTGGTGACCGTTGGCTTGACAAACTAGGATGTCTTTATAGACGCTTGCATGAGGAAGCCTGCTAGGTGGGGTTCATTGCGATGTTTTTAAGAAATTTTCTCCTTTTGGCCAACTTATTTTAGGACACGAGACAGAAAATGAGTTGGATTCAAAACTCAAATAAGCTGCACCACATGAAATAGCTGGGATTGAATGCCCACTATTGAAATATTCATGGGTTAACAAAAGTTGTATCAGGCATATATTTTTATATTTTCAGTTCATTTCAATGGAAATGACTTTATGGACAGCTTAAATGGCATATAAACATCGAGGTGGACCTCAGGAAGGTTTCAACGGTGGGGTGGGCATTTCCTTTCGCACCTTTTCTTATCATGTCACTTGAGCTTTGGATCTACTTCATTTTTGGAATAATGTTTTCAAATAAGTTAACAAAATGGGATGGATGAGGTGGAATTCTCACAAACATCATGGTGGCCCCACCTAGCTTCACACCAAAGGAACTTCTCATCGTCAATACGTACCTACGTACGAAAGGACGTGAGGTCGAGCACCATCTTCCTCAAGGGGATAATTGTTCCGAGTCTATGAAACTTTTCTGAACTCCTCACGAAGACTTCTTGAATCCACAAGGAAAAGAACAAGAAAATAGAAAATAAATTCTATAAAAGTTGAAATTAATTGATGAACAAAATAAACGAATTCACGACGCTTTAAATATGGATACTAAGCAATGAGAGAGAAATCAGAATCAAACTACAGCTAAAACTCCTAGAATTCACAACTTACTATAAATAGTAAATTTAATATTCATAGACACCCAGATCCATAGCTCAAGTAGTAGACTGAGTGAAGGATACCTCGTTTCAACACTGAGGTCTTGGTATTAATTCCCTAGTGGAGGTGACTAACACTGAAGTGTGAACTGACTGTGAGTTTACTAACAAGCTAACATTAAAATAAAATATATTTAAAAAAAAAAAAAAACAACTTACCATTCATAGATCATCGTGATGCCTGCTAGTGCACAAGGTTTTCGGCCAAAAATAGAAGTGTCCTATTTAGATTGTTCTACCCTAAAATCATATATTTCCAAACCACTTCGATCGTTTTTCTTTTTTTTCTTTGTTAGCTTGTTAGTACACCCATTGTCAGTTCACACTTCACCGTTAGCCACCCCCTCTAGGGAATTGAGATGGAGTTGGATTGCTCACATACATGAAACGAGGTATAGGTTTCTTGGCCATGTAACTGTCCGCAACCCGCACATGACACTTTTTTTTTTTTATGGGTTAGCTTGATAGTACACACCCATGTCAGTACACACACTCCATGTTAGCTACCCACTAGGGATCGATACCAAGTCCTCAAGTGTTGAAACGAGGTATCTCCGCTCAGTCTGCCAGTTGAGCCATGGATCCGGGCGTCTTTTCACCGGCTCTTAAGTCTTAATAGATCTTCTAGGACGATGATTGGGTACTACCCTAGTTTCTCCGAGCTTGGGACAATCTAGGCCTCTAAACGACCACCATAATGTATAGCTTTCACCGTTTATCCATTTTTCCATATCATTTTAGGCCATGGATCCAAAAAATCAATTACATCCAAGGCTCGAGTGGACCACACCACAGGAAGCAACGGTGCATACGACACCCACCGTTGAAACCTTCCTATGGCCCACCGTGATATTTATTTTCCAGTCTTATAGACCTGGATGAAGGGAAAACACAGATATCAGCTTGACCCAAAACATCCGTGGCATCAAGAACTTTTCAACGGTAGGTATTTAATCCCCACTGTGTGGTCCACTTGAGTCTTGGATCTGCCTAATTTGTAGGCCTACAACCTAAAATAACATGGAAAAATGGATAGACGGTGTGGATGAAACCCATACATCACGGTGGCCCATTAGAACCACAGCCTGGCTAGTACCCAAACCGCATCCTACCGGATACAATCTGCTTCCCAAGTGAACTGGTGCCATTGCACTTTTCAAGGATCTAATGGCTTACATATGCCAATGTGGCACACGTGCAACATCTAAGCCGCTCATCAGGTGGGCCCCATCATGTAGTGCCCTGGTCTAAAACATGGGCCCCCCATGCATAAGATCGGTCAAACATGTACGTTAAATATGAAATGTTGACCGTTCCTTCTCAGTCGTCCATTTTCTAGTTTTAAGATTTGGACGGGTCTGATGTGACTCATCTGAGTCGACTCAGATTCACTAGGTTCCCATATCTGCTGAGCTGTACGGCCTGACTTTTGTGCCAGGGCATTAGTGGGGTCCACCTAAATGGTCACACCTGCCACATCTGATACATGTCATTCACACGTAGGAAATACACTTTTACACGTGACACATGTAATCCACCGTCACAAATATGGCTGAGGCTTTGAAAATATCAATATAGTGACATTTGATACGACGTGTTTGGTTGTATCAAAGCTGATGAAATTTCAAGATTTTCTTCACTAAATTAGACTAACAAATCATGATATTTCATGATATTTAGTTCAACCAAACGCACCCTTATGATATTATCATATTAATATTATAAGAATATCTCAAGAAAAACTTCAAAAATCTGAGAAAAATTCCCATGCCTTTAAATTGATGGAAATGAGATTTGACCCTTGCATAGGTGGGGCCCACCAACATTGGGAGTAGGCCAGATTCGCCACCCAAGTGGACCCTTAGTCCTATTGAAATGACATTTTCTCTTGTTTTTTGTGTCTTTGAAGTCTTAATCATCATTGATGGGTCCCACATGTGGGATTTGTGACCGTACATGAGTGGGCCCACCAGCTAGCATTGTCAATGGGTACCCGAGGGACCCGAACCATGTCATGGACCCTTTAAAGTCAGTTCAGGTCGTCTTGATTATAGTTTTAATAATAAAATTATACATATTTTATATGAGGCGGACCTCATGAGATTGAGTTTTGTGGGGCCCACCGCGATCTATGTTGGACATCCACACCGTGCATTTGCTAGCTCTCCTCTAGGTTATGGGATATCCCAAAAATCAAAACTCATCCATATCTAGAACTCAAGTAGGCCATACCATCTGAAATTGTGCGAAATCATGGCCAAAACATCTAAAAGCATTTGCTGGGGCCCACCTGAGTTTTGGATATGGTTGAAACTTGGTGTGACCCTTCATCCCGATGGGACACACACAATGGATGGGCTGGATGTGTGAATCACATCTCAGTGGGCCCTATAAATGATCATAAAGATTTCAATGGGTGGGTACTGGGTATCCACTCTCAACTGTTTTCTATGATGTGGCCTACCTAAATCATGAATTGTCTTGAATTTTAGGCTTGTGGACCACCATGGAAGGGTGCATCTTATTCATGGGGTGGATGTCCAACATATATCATGGTGTAGCCCAAAAAGATCAACTACCTCACAGTACTTTTTCCCACACACATTTGTCACATGTGTGTAAGATCTAATCCATTTATCAGATGGGCCCAACCATTTAATGTCTCATATTTATTCCTCACTGCCTCAATCCAAAAACCCAATTGCATCTGGGTCTGTCTTTAAGATCTACACTGGGACCCGGCAAAACCCAGACCCAATTAGCCCGAGTATAGGTACTTTCTGACCTGATCCGGAGCTGACCCATTAACGGCCAGACCACCAACACTCAGAGTAGGCCAGATTGTCCGTACAAGTTGACCCACCAAAGTCAGTTCAGGTCGAGTCCAGTTGGGTCCAGGTCCGTTCTTGTCACTTTTAATAATCTCTCTTTTTATAAATATACAGAGAAATTCTCATCCGCACACTTTTTTAAGTAAGCACCCATGCACGCATGTAATGGACAAAAAAATCTAAACAGTTCATGTGATGCAACATCCAATGAAATCAATCATCTGGTCCAATTTTCAGCTTGATCCAAAATGCTGGTGGGCCCTGCTAAAAGAAAAAGTTCCCTCCTTTGATTTGCCTTTTTTTTTTTTTTTCTCACTTAAAAAGATAAGCTGGTGAGTGTGTGTATATATAGCGAAATGATACCACGAGGCCCACCGAGATGTGGGCCCCACTGTGAAGTGTGTCAAAAATCAACGCCATGCATTTGATGGGTCCCCTTTAGGTTGTGGTATTCCCAAAATCAGTCATATATGGAATTTGGGTTGGTATGGGGGCTGATACTTAGTCTGACCTCTCATCCAAGTGGGATGCATGCAATAGATGGGCTAGATTTGTGAACTATATCTCGGAGGGCCCAATAAATGATTATGAATGTTTTAATGGGAGGATAACCCCTCTCAACTGTTGTTTGTGGTGTGGCCCAACCAAGTCATGAATTGACATGATTTTAAACTATGGCCCACCTTGGAATGGTGCATATGACTAATGGAGTAGATGTTCGACACACATCACGGTGTGGCTCACACAGCTCAACCTCATGGGAAGTTCTTCCCATGTGGTCGACCTCATAGTACCATTTCTCTCACCTCGTGTGTCTATATATACGGGAAAAGGTCCAATGTGCTCGAGCTCACGACTCTGTCCCATGAGGTCGAGCTGTGTGGGCCACACTGTGATGCGTTTCGAACATCTACCCCATCAGTCCGATGCACCATTCCATCATGGGCCTAGGTCCCAAAAATCAAGTCAATCCATGACTTGTGCGGGCCACACCACATACAGAAGTGGAGAGGGAGCCGTACACCATTAAAACATTCATAACTATTTTTGAGGGTCCACCGAGATGTGGTTTGCAAATCCAGCCTATCCATTATGTGTGTCCCACTTGAATGAGGGTTCAGACCAAGTTTTAGGCGCATGCAAAACTCATGTGGGCCCCACTAAGTACTTTTATATGTTTTAACGGTGTTTTCACATAATTTTAGATGGTATGGCCCACCTGATTTCCGTATATGGCTAATTTTTGGGATATCCCATAATTTAAAGGGTACCCATCAAATGCACGGTGTTGATGGTCGACATGCATCACGGTGGGGCCCACACAGCTTGACCTCATGATAAGCTTATCGTCACGCATTGTACCTTTTCCACACACACATATATAGAGAGAGAGGCATGCTCACCTGCGAGTTTACGTATCTGGCACGCCTCTTTTCTCTTTTCTCTAACTCTCTCAAGGATGCGGTGGAAGTCTTTCATATGAAATTCGAAATTCTTTCGTTGAGATGCTAAGTGGGTCCCACCAAGATGTTAGTGATAAATTTATGCCGTCTATACATTTTTAAAAATAATTTTATAGTATGAACCCAAAATTGAGGTAGATCAAAATCCGAAGTGGGTCACACAGTGTTGATTGAACTCTCACCATTCTATCAAAGTTTTAGATCAAGCTGATATTTGTTTTTTGTCATCATCCAGGTCTGTATGACCTAATCTACATTTTGGATGTCAAATAAACATCATGGTGGGCCCTAAAATTTTTTTAACGTTGAGAATCATTATCACCGCTGCTTCTTGTGGTGTGGTCCACTTGAGATTTGGATCTGTCTTAGATTTAAGATAATGCCCATAAATGATAAGAAAAAAATGGATGGACGGTGTGGATAAAACCCATACATCACGTGAGCACTTAAAACTCTTGCCCATTCATAGCTGGAGACAAGCAGCGGTATGACACGATCTGCGCCAATTTCGTGAGAAGTTACCAGACATGGATTAGCTACTAACAGCATGACTGGATACTGAATTGACATCATCAAGTTCCGTGGGATCCATCATGATGTATGTGTTACATCCACACCTTACATCCATTTGGAGAGATTATTTAGGGCAGAAAGCAAAGAATAAGGCAGATCCAAAGTTGTAGCGAACCCCACCACATAAAACAATAGGGAGAGTGACGCCCACCGTTGGAAACTTCCTAAGGTTCACCATTATGTTTATTTGAGATCCAAACTGCTCATAAGTTAACGGGGATATGAAAGAAGGGAAAACATAAATATCAGCTTGATCGAAAACTTTTGTGGCCTTTGAAGTTTTCAACTGTAGGCGTTACTCTCTCCACTGTTTTTTGTGGAGGGTCCACTAAAGCTTTGTATGTGGCTCATTCTTTGGGTCATGACCTAAAATGATCTCTCCAAATGAATGGACGGTGTGGATACAAAATATGCACCATGGTGGGGCCCATAGAACCTGGTGACGTCTCTTCAATAGTGAGTCCGGCTACTCAACCTATCCGCGGCTAGAGCTGAGCATTTTATACCCGAACCGGTGGATCCGGCCCGATCAGACCCGATCCGACCCGATTCGAACAGAACCGATGGTCAGGATCGGTCAAGATCGGATAGCGGAATCCAGATCTGAATTACTTTCGGGTCGAATCTGGATAAGCCTTATTTCAAACCGCCTTGATCCGAAACCCGATCCGATTGGATCCGATTCGGACCGACCAGATCCGAACCGTGTATATATATATATATATTCTTTTTTTTTTCATTTTACTTTTACCGCCTGAGGATTTAGGTTCGGCGCCAAAAAAATCCCGCCCATTCCCATCAACTATCTCTCTCTCTCTCTCTCTCTCTCTCTCTCTCTCTCTTTATATTTGTGATTCTATCTCTTTTTTATATTTGTGATTCTATCTCTTTACCTCCGTTGAAGAAGAAGACGCGCTTGGATTCCTCTGCTAGGTATATACGGAAGAAAGAAAGAGGGAAGGGGAAAGAGAGTCGCAGCTCTCGATTGAAGATGGTGTATGAAGTAGTTTTTGTGGGTCTAATCACGAGGTATGTTTCATATCCAAACCGTCCATCCAATTGGCGAGCTCATTTTAACGCTTGAAACAAAAACTAAGACAGATCTAACCATCAACCAGACCACACTGGAAAAACTAGTGGGAGATTGAATGTCTACGATTGAAACCCTTTTTCGGGTTGCCGAAGTTTTGATCAATATCAAATTTGTTTTTCCTCTTCGTTCAGGTACGTGTGACCATATGAATAGATTGGACGTAAAATAAACGTTATGGTGGGCCCTACAAATTTTTTAACGGTGAAAATCATTGTCTCAGCCACTATTTATGGTGTGGTCCAGATGATCGTTGGAATTGATTTATTTTTTTGGACAATGCTCTAAAATGATCTCTAAAAATAGATGAACGGTGTAGATATAAAAATACATCACTGAACAACGTAACTTTGATCTCCTTTCAATCGTTGCCACGACTTTAACTCGAGAGTGATCTTCGCCGACACGTGCTATAGTAGTTGTAATGTCATTAGCTACTGACAGCGTGACTGAATACTGAACTGACGTCCTTAAGTTCCATGGGATCCATCATGATGTATAGGTTTACAATAAAAGGTTGGAGGATGGCGTGTTGAAAGTAACTCAAGATCCACGAGTAAACTCCCCATAAAACAGTGGGGCCCACCGTCATTTATGCATTTTATCCACTCTGTTCATCCATTTTATTACTTTATTTTAAGTGGTTAGCCAAAAAACGAAGCATATTCAAAGATCGAGTGGACCACACCAGTTTGATCGGAAACAAATGTGAATTTAACGCCTACCGTTGAAAAGTTCTTGATGGCCACGGAAGTTTTGTGATCCACCAATGTTTTTTTTTTCACTTAATACATGTCTTTTGTTCTTACTAACAGGTTGGATGACAAATAAACATCACTAGAGTCCTTGGAAAGGTTTCAACCTGTGGAAATCAATACTTCCAACCTTGTGGTATGGGCCATTCCGAGCTTTGTATATGGTTCGATTTTGGGCTAAACCCTTGCAAAATGATCTGAAAACAGATGGACGGTGTGGATAAACCAAACGAATTCACAGAGGGCTAACAGAGTTTACTTAGTACGCTCTTTATAAAATCTTCCTGGAGAAGCTACGTAACGGGTGTGATGCTTCTTCAACAAGCTATACAGCTGTATATTTTTATCATTGTGGGGACCACCTTTAACTTTTTAGTTTATCCACACCGTTCATTAGTTTTTTCAGATCATTCTAGCCGTTGATACTAAATTTCAAGTATATTTAATAATTAAGTAAATCGTATCATTGAAAGAAAAGAATTAACCGAGTCTTACCCAATCCGATCCGACTTATTTTAAGTGAACTTAGAGTTCGACTTGGATCGATTGGACCATAAGGAGTCCGGATCTGTTCGGATTAGATGATTTGGGACTCGGCATCAATGGATCGGATCGAGTTCGAGTAAGGCCACATGCAAATCTCGAATAGGATTGGGTTGCACCGAATCCGATCCGACTCGGTCCGATGCCCAGCTCTATCCGCGGCTACTCCGCTTTTGAAGTCACCGTCCTGGAAGGACGCGGATCTCCAGCGAAAGCCCTTTGCAGGAAGTTCCTGCGCTGGAAACCTAGGTGGGGCCACCTTCATGTTTGTGAGAAATCCAATCTGTCCATCCGTCTTGTGAGATCATTTTAGCTCACGGATTGGCCCAATTTTTAGTCCCATGATGCTCCATGGAAGGAGGAATCTGATTGATGGGATGGATGTCCATCGTACATCATGGTGGGGCCCACAGTGTGACCTCATGGGAAGCTCCATTGGGTCAACCTAGTACCTGTTTATACATCATGCAAGTCCGTTTTTTTTTTTTTTTTTTTTTTTTTTTTTTTTTTTTTGAAACATACGCACTCACACCCACACACTTACACACCACAATTGTTTTTTTATACCACAATGAGTACACAATCCATGAGCTCATGACCAAGCTATTGATAGCCTACCACCATCATGCAAGTCTCAAAGTGACATATGTATGTAGGATATAATCCATCTTCCAGTGGGCCCAACCATTTAAATGCTCTTATTTATTATTAAGTGAACTTAGACATTGGTGGGCAACTTGAATGATTGGGACTTGGTGGGGATAGAATTGCATTTGGTCCTATTTGTGATTTCAATGGATTTTGAAACTCACTACATCAATGGGCCCCACAGTAATACATGTATTTCATACATGCCGTCTATCTATATGTACCTTTTTTTTTTGTTAGCTCGATAGTACACCCATTGTCAGTTCACACTTCACTGTTAGCCACCCCCGCTACTGAACCGATACCAAGATCTCGGTGTTGAAACAAGGTATCTTTCACTCAATGTACCACTTGAGCTATGGATCTGGGTGTCATATGCACCCTTTATATGTGGAATTATAATTGTATATGTGTGCAAGTGATCGACATCAATTTTAAACCTGATTTATTAATTACAATTCCGTGGTCTACAAAACATAGGCTTCGCTTAATGCAGTGTTTTTTAAGAGAGAATTTGATCCCAAATATGGGGAGTGGATGGTTAAAATACTATAATATTTCCAAACATGCAATTATCATACAATAATAGTGTTAATTCCGTCTAATGCAAATTCATACCATTTAATCCTGCCGACCAAACAACATCTTAAGATCCATACCAAGCCTAGCTAGACAAGAACCCAATTAGCTTATATATGAGTGCGTACTTTCTGACTTGGCCCAAATTGGACCCATTAACAAGAAGACCATGGGCATGTTTGGGAGATTTGAAACCAGCTGGATTTAAAATCCTCATATTGTGTTTGGCACCTTGGACTGGGAATCAACTTCAATCCAAGAGTAGCTATGCATGGTATATTTACATATTGATTTTAATTACTAAATCAACTTTAATATCTGTAATTAGTAATATATGTAATGTTTTACACGATAGTTGTAATAAGCCCATTGAAATATATACTTTGCCTAAAAATGATGAAATTCTAAGTCTGGGATGGGTCATAAGCACAAGATTGTGTCTGAGTGACTAACCAACGATATTTAACTATCGATTCACATAGACAAAGTTTGGACGGTGCTGGTCATCATATTAAAGTAATTATAGTGATGCAACTGATAATCTAATTGTTTTGGGATATCATTAGTGGGTCATTAGTGGGTCATGTGCCCATTAGAATAATAGTCTGGTGACACACATGTTACACATGCAACCCTTAAAAGAATTTTAGATGTAATCCAAACTCTTACCATGATTTCAAACCTCCTATTTGAGAGGATTTAAAATCCCCTCAAATCCAAGCTTTCATCAATTACTTTATGGTACCAAATAATCCTCGAATCTCTCTTCCCCCCCTCCGGTCACGTCCCAAACTCGAAAATTGGACTTACAAAATTTTTTTGATTCTAAATCCAAATCCAAGCGGCAAATTTTTATAGTGTCAAAAATCTCAGAATAACATCCCATTCTCGGCTCCTGATACCTATATGCGGATTTCGATCTTGGAGTCCTACGAAAAGAATTTTCAGTGTTTTTTTTTTTTTTTTTTGAATGGTTAACCTATTTAGGTGATTACACATTTTCTATATAGTAACAACACATATTGAATAGGTGCCAAATACTCATCGAATCCCTCCCCCCAATCCATGGTGTCTAACGCCCTACTCTCACTGGGAATAGGCCAGATGTTCCTACTTATGGCTTAGTAGATCTCTAAGTTTCAACGCTGAGATCATAGGTACTGAACGAAAATAAATAAATAAATAAGCCAGGTGGGCCACCCAAGTGGATAAGTTCCATTGTCTCCATTTCTCCTGTAGTGATGTCTTTGAAACAGACGTTTCCATGGTCGTGCACCTAACTTCTTTTGCCTGTCTGAAATCCTAATCATCATCCACGTGTCCCACGTGTGGTTGGGATGCATAGAACTCCTTCAAAATGTGGAGGGGCATTCTGGGAAATTGGTCCAGGATGATGATATTCATGAGATGCACAAATGACCGTACGCTCCAATTTTTAGTTTGCACAAGTGGACCACTGTTTCAGTGATCCAGTCCATTAATCTGACAGATCTTCAGAACTTTTTATTGATTAGGCCCAGAAGCTTTCTAGATTAGAATATCATATCCATCCAATCCTTGGACCTTTTCTTCAGTTGAATATGGACCGTTGCTGTATTTCTTTTCTCAACCGTCCAATTCCAGGCCACCCATTCGTGGGGTTAGAAATTCGAGGATTGCCCAAAAGGGTAGATGCTTAGGGTACGATTCATCCATGATAGACCCTATTATTCAACGGTCGTGATCACGAAATAAAAAACCCGAGGACACTGTTCATATCATCGGCCTTCTTATTAGTTCTAGAGTCGAGCCGTTGGTCGATGTGACTGATTTCTCATGCTTCACAATTTAGGTAGATAGTAACTAACTTTTGGCAGGTAAGCTGTCTCCCAGACATCCGAACCATACACGTGGCGCACGTGTAGAAGATCCGTACATTTGGACACCACGATGAAACGCGAATTTTCGGGCTTTTAGTTTGTACAAGTGGGGCCCATGGTTCAGTGATCCAGACCGTTGGCATGATGATTGATGGGTCTGACCATGGTAACCCCAGATTGAAGGATCCCGGCCGTGCAATGTTTACGCTTTTCTTGAATGAATGTGTACCGTTGGATTGCTTGTTTTTTAACCGTATCGTTATTGGCCACATATTGAAGGGTTAGAATCTTAATAAATTTTGGGATCTTTTCTGAATTGGCCGTCCATGATGAAACCTATCGTATCAACGGTCTGGATGGCTGAAACATTGGCCAGAAGCCTGAACTGTACTGTACTCCCAGGAGGTTTGTGGTGCTTGATACATATCACTCAAAACTTGTACACGTGGCATAGATTAACTCATATCAAACCGTCCAAAATTGGATAGTGACTTTGAATGAGTGATCTGCCAAAATTCATATTAGTTTGACAATTCTAACCTCCGATTAGTGGACAGATGATTCATAAATACTGGCCATTGGATTTTGTCAATTCAACTCTCCATTTAATTTTCACCAATATATTATTATTGTTATAAAATTAGGTTAAAATTCCAATTTAACAGTGCCCCATAAGTTGGATGGTTTGATTTGAGTCAATTGCAATCCATATCTACAATTTGCTAGTGCTTGCGTATCGAGCACCATACTCTGCCAGAGTATGGAAGTTTTACTCTTGTATAACTGTCAGTGTTTGAAATTTGAATCCCACACGCGGAATATTGCACTGATGACACGTGTAAACGGTTCTGGTTCCTCTGCCACAACGTTTTGCGTGGGCCCCACCATGATATATGCCTGAAACCCGCATCAATCACGTGTGTCTTCTAATGTTGCCCTTGGAGGATAAAAATCAGGCAAATCCAAAACTCAAGTGGGCCCCACCATGTAAAATCATACCTAAATCCTTTAAAATCACGTGGTGTGGCCTACCTTAGTTTTGGAATGGCATGAATTTTGAAATATCCATTCATCCTGGTGGGCCACATATTATGAACGGATTAGATGGTATATAAAAAAACACCATATGATCTAAACACAACTTGAACGGTCTTAACGGTGCCCCTCCCCTTCCCAAGCCTATCCTTGTGGTGTGATCCACCTGGGTTATATGACCTATTCAACACTCAACAGGTTAGATGTCAGATAACCATTACGGTGGGCCCTAGGAAGTTTTTAATGGTGGAGATTCAGTCAATACTGTTTTCCCATGGTGTAGTCCACTTGCGATTTATATCTACCTCGTTTTTGGGATCAAGGCCTAAAATTATATTTCAAAATGGATGGACGGCATGGATAAAACACATACATTACGGTGGGGTCCATATAGCACCGACCACTAGCCATCATATGCTTTCTCCTACCAGTAGTTGGTGGGGTAGTTATAGCCGTTGAAACGAGGTGGGCCCCACCTGTAACCAACGTCAGAAATTCAAATGTCAGCTTTTAAATTCCCACTTGTTGTTGCAGTTGAATGAGTGTTGTGCTGACCTTTTGACCGTTCTCTGTTACTGTGGGTGGACGGTGTTACCGATCACCAGCTGACGTACTTTTCCATCCGGACCGTCCAATGTTATAGTTCGTCTCTTGGATGAGAGAGATTCCAAAACTCAACAAGAATTATTGACTTTGTGGCCTATGACCTATTCAAGAAGTGGCATACCGAATGGACGGTCCTGATTTGATACACGCTAATCATTTGTGGAAAAACAAACATTGTGCTCCACCACTACCCCACAATTGGCAGATATGGTCTTCATCTCGACCGTTCATCCAGCGTCCTAATCGTTGGGAGGGTAAAAAAATGGCATCGTTTTGATGATCCCAAGGGTGAAATGTACATAGATTTTTTTGGACCGTTATGAACGGTCAAAAAATAGGCAACTAATCAGGCAGATAAGATCATCCGTCGGATGAGATTTTTGGCCTCTGTTCAGTCCAGGTGGTGTCCCATCTACTGAACGGTTTAGATGGTAAATAATCCGCACCGATTGTGTTGGGTGAACATTAGGGTGTAATCTTTGGATGGTGTGCCTGCAAATAGATAATTAAGATTCAATTAAAAGGGCGAAAGATTGGACGGCTAGGATCATCTAATCCTGGTGATGATTAGGGCGATGAACTACATTCCGTGCTAAGTTGGAAGTACCCTATTCGTTGCTAAAAGACAATAAAACAAATGAATTCTTTGCTTATTACGTGCACAAGTGCATCTCAAAAGCACCAAATACAAGCACCTCACACGTGTCAAACTAGCGAGCGTGTGCAGGATCTGGAATGTTCCTTCGTTGATCGTGTGCCTGAGCGTAGAATGGGGATGGTCCACGTGTCAGGTGGGCCACATATGTTTACCCAGTGTGATTGCTTGTAATACTTCAACTATCCACGTTTTGGTACACAGTACGGCCCACCTGGGAAGGGGAGCGGATTAGCTGCGTCCCTGATCGTGGGGCCTACCTTGATGTGTGTATTGTACATCCACGCCGTCCATCCAGTTTTTCATCACAGTTTAGGGTTTGATACAAAAAATGAGGCAGATCTAAGTCTTAGGTGGACCATACCACAGCAAACAGTGGTTATTGACCATTAAATCTTCTTGCAGGCCACAAAAGTCTTAGATCAAGCTAGAGCTGGGCAAGGGACAACTCGAATTGGCAGACTCGGCTTGTTTGGATCTGACTCGACTCAAACCGAGTGGGTGAGTCGACCCCAACCGAGTAAACTTCATCCGCTTTAATTCAAACTGACTTGAGTTCAAGTCACCTAGTAACTTGACTTGACCCAAAATCCAACTCATCTCTGTGTGTATATATATATATATATATATATATATATATATATATATATATATATATATATATATATGGGAAAAGATATGTGGGAAAAGGTACCATGCGCTCGACCTCACCAGTAGTCCCATGAGGTCGAGCTGTGTGGCCTCACCGTGATGCGTTTTGAACATCTACCCTATCAGTTAGATGCACCATTCTATTATGGGCCTAAGTCTCAAAAATTAAGTCAATCCTTGACTTTAGT
>JASAUF010000555.1:1517500-1520000 GCA_030180095.1 Magnolia changhungtana | reverse complement strand
CTGAGCTGGCCAGTCAGGCTCGAGGATTGAGCCAAGCCTAGTTTGAGCTGAGGTCAACTAGTGGCCAAGCGGAGTCGAGCTGAGGCCTGGTCCACTTGGTTCGACTCGATGTACACCCCTACACACACCACCCAACAAGTGGTGTTGGTAGGAAACGGATTGGCTACTCCCCTGGCCACCAGCCTGGTGGCTGGTGGTCGGTGCTCTATGAGCCCGACCATGACGTATGTGTTTCATCCATTCCGTTCATCCATTTTTACGGATCATTTTATGGCTTGACTCCAAAAATGAGAGGATATAAATCTCAGGTGGACCACACCACAGGAAAACAATAGTGATTGGACATCCACCATTAAAATCCTCATAAGGCCCATTGTACTGCTGGAAACCTAGGTGGGCCTCACTGTGATGTTTGTTAGAAATCCAGCCCTTCTATGCGTATTGTGATATTATTTTAAGACTTGAAACCAAAGGTGAGCAGGATCCAAGACTCAAGTGGGCCACACAAAAGAAAAAGGTGTGTAGGGAAATTTGTACAGTTGAAACCTCCACATCATTTCTATTGGGATGAATTGAAGACACAAATATTAGGCTGATCAAAACTTCTGTGGATGCACGTATATTTCAACTGTAGAATTTAAATCCTCATGTTTTCGGCCACTTGAGTGTTTAATATGGCTCATCTCTTGATAAATGTCCTAACATGAGCTCACAAAATGGATGGACGGGGTGGATTTCTCACAAATATCACGATGGGTCCCACCTAGGTTCCAGGAACTCTCTGCGTCCCAAATTCTATAAGCCCCACCATAATGTATGTAGTTTATCCACGCTGTTCATCTGTTTTTTTACACTCGGCGTGAGACCGGAAAACAAAGCTTAAATGGACCACATCATATAAAACAACGGGGACTGAATTCCCACCGTTGAAAACTTCTTAGGGCCATATAATTTTTGTATCAAGCTTATATTTGCTTTTTCCCTCCATCCAGATCTGCGTGATCTTATTAATAGGTTGGATGGAAAATAAAACATTACAGTGTGCCCTATAAAGTTTTCAATTGTAGGCATTTAATTCCCATTGTTTCCTGTGGTGTAGTCCACTTGAGCTTTGGATCTGCATAGTTTCTTGGGTCATGCACTCAAAGAAGCTGACAAAATGGATGGGAGGTGTGGATGAAACACAAAATCATGGTAAGCACTAGAGAGCAGGATATCTCAGTAGCTGGGTTGTTTGATGCTCTGGCTATGTATGATGCTCCATACTACGTACTTTGAAATGATACATGTGGGACCTATTAACTATATTAAACTAAAGTGTCCATCTACTACCTTATAAGTTACATTCAGAAAATCAAGTTTGTAAAACACTACTAACAACTGATGATTAGGTGGACATTTGGTTGTTGAAATAAACCATTGGATATTTCATTTATAACCGTCCAATAAATGTTCATAAATATAATACAGTTAGGTCATCAAATAAGTGTAATATATTTTTTTTCATGATACACATGATTAGGGAACTATAATTTTATGGTCTAATTTGAATTAATCTCATTCCACCCGTGTATCATCCATCACACCTGACAGAGTTTCGAACTTTCTCATGAACCAACAAAGATGCAATTTCTTTTTACCATAATGGCCTTATGATATGATTTAAGGAAGAGTTTGGTCTCTCCTCTCTGAGACATTTTTATGGCCCTGACAACACTTTTTTCTTTTTTTACTGGATAAAAATGACTCTTCCTAGCTACTACCTGTACAGCGTGCCTTGAAAGATGAAAGGGTTTTTGGAAGAGGAAATTGTGCAACTGGCTAAATTACGAATGGACCCACTCCTTGGCCCGATCTATTTATTTTAATCGGATAACCATGAATTAAAAGAATATTTTTTAGTTTTTGAAGAGACTTTCTATAGCCCACAATGGCATAGATGCTATTCGAAATTCTAAATATTTTCCTCCAATTAGATACACACACACACACACACACATATATATATATATGATAAAGGTACTATACGCTCAAGCTGATGGGGACGTCCCATGATGTCGAGCTGTGTGGCCCCACCGTGATGCATTTCGAACGTCTACCCCATCAGTCAGATGCACCATTCCATCTTGGGCCTAGGTCTCAAAAATCAAGTCAATCCGTGACTTATGTGGGCCACACCACATACAAAAGTTGAGAGGGGCCGTGCACCATTAAAACATTCATAATCATTTTTTGGGCCCACCCAGATGTGGTTTGCAAATCCAGCCCATTCATTATGTGTGTCCCACTTGGATGAGGGTTCAGACCAAGTTAGTCGGCCAACATTCAAAACTCAGGTGGGCCCCACCAAGTGCTTTGATATGTTTTTGGCATGTCTTCACATGATTTTAGATGGTATGGCCCACCTGAGTTCCGTATACAGCTGATTTTTGGAATATCCCATAATTTAAGGGGACCCATCAAATGTACAGTGTTGATGGTCGACACACATCACGGTGGG